>JARHVA010003800.1:0-60000 GCA_037957365.1 Torreya grandis | reverse complement strand
CTTCTACTAAATATTTTACTAAGTAGTTTGAAGCTATACCCCTCACTTACATGACTGAAAAACAAATTTCCAAATTCATATTGAACCATCTTATCTACCATTATGATATCCCATCTGACATTATATCTAATAATGATAGACCATATATAAATAAGGATGTTAAATCATTATGTTTTGAGTACAAAATTACTCAATATTTCTCTACTACCTATTACCCACAAGGTAACGGCTAGGTAGAAGCATAAAAAAAAACCATTGTCAACATCCTTAAAAATATTATCAATGATGTTAATCATGATTGACACCTCCAAATATTATGTGCCCTCTAGGCATTCTACACCAATTACCATACCCCCATAAGAGCCACTCCATATTCCTTTGTTTATAGCATTGAGGCCATTCTTTCTATGGAGGTCAAGTTACCTTCTTTGCACATCTCTTTAAAGCATGTACCAAATAATGAAGCTTACCAAGTAGTTCATCTACAATAACTAGAGTTACTTGATGAGAAATTCATGGCCACAGTCAATATACGTAAAACATACTATAACCAACTCTATGGCCATTATAACTAGTGGGTCAAACATAGAGAATTTGAACTTGGTGATAGTATCCTTAAAAAAACCAATAGAATACCATGGTTGAGAAGAAGAACAAGGGCAAGTTCAAACCTAACTAGATAGGCGCATACATCATTGTTATAAATTATGGCTCCAAAGCATATAGGCTTGCTATACCATATGGATAAGAACTTGATGAGCTAATGAACATTATTCACCTTAAGCATTACTTTTCTTGAGAGACATGAAGCATTGTCTATGAGTCCCATTTCCATTATACCCTAATATCTACATTCTTCTTTTTACCATACTATTCTACCATACCTTTCATATCTACCAAGTTTTTTAACCCCTCCCTACCCAACCCTATAGACCTTAGTTTCATTCAATTAATTCCATGGCCACATTCAACATGAAGATTCTGATCAAGATTTAGTAGTTGATTCAAAATTATAAACATAGGCCATATTTTGGAACAATATGATAGTGGTTTGGTAGTTGCATCCTTCATTCCTTATTTCATGTTCCTTTCACATATTACTAATTATAACCACTTTTGGGAAAATTAGTGTCCCATCATCACGCTATTAATTATAACCATCTATGGAAAAATTAATATCATTGACTTATGTTGTTATTTCCTCATTATAACTACCTATGGGTAAATTTAAGAACAACATATTTCATCATGCCTTGAAGTAACACCTTGCCATTCCTATGTCATACTGTGTCATTTGCCTAATTTATCTAGTTTATGATTTTTTTACTACCTAGTCAGATTACTCTATGGTAAGTTAAAACTATAGTGACTTAAGGTCCCATCCTGGGACATGATGCTTAATTCATGTTGAGTTTAACTCAATCACCTTTTGCCATTCTCTTTCTATTTTGTGAAAAAAAATTAAGTTTGAATACTCTCACCATTTTGTGATCTTGGACCATTTAGTATCTCTTCATTCTCAATTAACTTGAAATACTTCATAAAATCCAAAAATATTTACAAATGCTCTATAAAATTGAAAAAAATAATAACCACCATTGACCACTTCTTTACCTTAAGGATTCTAGAATCCCTAGCTATTTCAAAAGAAACCACTTTTCATTTAGTTTCCCCATCCTTATTGGCCTCACATCCCATGATCTCACCATTTTTTATCCCATTCCCACATTCTTCTACTACATCCATCACATATTTATTTTTATCATTTTCTTCTATCCTATTTCTTAAGAGAACTACATTTGGTATAAAGTTTATGTTGGACCTTAAATTTATGAAACTATGTAGGTAACATCCACTTTCCTAGTGCATCTGAAGCTAGCTCAACCACCCCCTTATTTTTATTTTATTCTCCCATTTTATTTGTTTGTTTTGTTGTCTCCTATAACCTAGAGGAAATGTTCATCATATTGTTTGTCCTCTATTTGTGCTAACATTGTACTTAACCATTACTTGTTTTTATTTCATTTCATTCTCCTTTTTTATGTTCTTTCTTTTCTTGGTGTTTTTCTTGTTTGTTTATTTTTTTACTTCCTTGTTTGCTTGCTTTCATTATTGTGCCTTGATTCATTCTATGTGCATTCATTGGGTGATTTCTTGCACACTATTCTTGAATCCATCCATACTCATTTGCCAACATTGTCATCATGGTTTTCATCCTCAGTACATTATTTTAAATTAAGTATTGGATCATGTGTTAGTCCTTAAAAATATTTTAGTCCAATTATCATGGTGTTTTCTATCATGATGCATACCATCATGTGATACAACAAAAATTAACCTGGCAAGTCTTACAAGTAATATGGCCATGATATACTCCTTGGCACCTAAAAAATTCTTGATCTATCCAAATCATTCCCCATATATAGAGTAATACAATTTTGGTAGAATTAACCCTTGCTATTTAGGATGTGCATCTCCAAACTATCAGGTTGCTCAAATTCATCTTTCTCCTCTATAGCACTTTGTAATCATATTTTCCATCATCATTTGATCAATGATTATCACCACCTCTAGTAAAATCATTGTATCTTATCCCACTTGTGCTATCAATGATTCTAACCACCTTTGGGGAAAACAATATGTATCATCCTACCCACTAAGCTAATGATTCTAACTACCTATGGTTAAATCATTGTGTTGGAGTTTAATGATTATAACATCCTATGGGCATATCCTTATCATTCTCTTCCTAACTAGGGTCTATTTTCATTATGATAATGCTTATAACTATATTTGGGCAAACCATTATCTCTATTTGCTCAATTGGGGCATATTTTTATCCTGTCAATGATATAACTGCCTATGGAAAAATAATTATTTTTCCCTTTCATGATTATAACCACCTTTGGGAAAATCATTATCTTGTTAACCTAAGCCTTTTTCAATGATTATAAATGTCATTAGGAAAATCATTACATTTTTTATCCCACCTATGTTGATGATTGTAACTATCTGTGGGAAAATCATCAAGTTTGTTTGCCTACTTGGGGAAGATCCATATACTATTGATAATAAATGTCTATGGGCACATCAGTCTTTTCTACCCTATTTTATCTTTTTTGTCTCATTGTTTCCTTCTTTTGAGGGACCAATCACTGACCCTTTTTTTCCAACCACTCCTTCAAGGGGGGAATCTATAGTTCATCTATCATCATTGAAGTCATAGGCATACAGGACCTTTTCATTCTTTGATAAGAAATTACTATGACTATAGCTTACAATTTCTTCCCAAATAGGGGTAAACTATAGACACCTAAATCTGGCCATAATTATCTTTCGATTAGACTTCAAACTGATTCCTACCAACTATTACAATTTAACCCTAGGAATAACTAAAAATACCAAATTTGATTTTGCATCATTCATCAAAGCTCATAATCATGTTGAGACATATCTAATTGGGGTATCATATTATATGCAACAATAACCTCTCACAGATTCATCCCTAATCACCTTATAGCATCACAACTATTAATTTGGCCTATGGACCTATTAAGTAGGGCACTTGCACACTTAAATCAAATCTTGAATGAGCTAAAAGGCTAATAAAAATCAATTATCTAACTAAACAAGATTAAATTCCTAGTTGACTTATCTATTTTTAAATAATAAATATCTAAAAAAATAAATTTAAAAATTCAAAATATCCTAGCTTTTCATCATTACCTTTATGAATTAAGTTCTTTTAAAATATCCTAAAATATCTAATTTTGAGAGCCATGCCTATTAATTACAAATCATAATTACTTGAAAAATATTAACTCTACTAGGGTTAGATTTGACTCACTTAGGTTTAGTTTTAACCCATTCCAAGCCTATACTCAACCCTAACTCATCTTAGGTGAGAGTTAAAATCTAAGGTTATAAAAACAAGGCCATACCTCCTCATTTCTAGGCTTGGATATTATAGATTTATTATGTAGGATTTGTTCCATGAGACCATATTAATAGTGTTATAATGCCAGAATCTTAAGCCATATCAAAGCCAATGGTTCCAAAGAGAGAAGGAGCCAACAAGATTCATTTTCTAAAACCTTCTTGATGCACAAGCTAAGCAATCCACTCAAATTAGCATTTGGAGCTCCCAAGAAAGATAAAGGATTTATTTCTTTTATGTTTTAGTTTTTCTTTTATTTATATTTTGTTACTAAGCTCTCCCTAAGATCTAGGCTAGGGGTGTAGGTGTTAGTGTGTTTATTTAAGTCTTATTTACTTAAACTAACACTATACATAATGCACTATATAAATTGATATAGTCAAGTTCTCCATGTCAAGCTATGTTATGCACATGAAACTATTTTGGTAAGGCTAACTTGAAAATGTTTATATTGGTAAATCTATTAGGCAAGGGATCTATTGGTTACTGGAGTGGTTGTGGGATGATTGTATATCTAGTAAATGAAATTTTTGTTTGAATTCTCACTACTATCATTCCCAACTTTTATTTGGAGGCCCAAGAAGTCATCTTGAGATTTTGTACCATGAATTGCATATCATCCAACTTGTTCTTGGTGGATTCTTAAGGAATTATTAAAATGTTATTCATGGTAGAGACCAATTTTTTACTTTGAGTTTGTGGTACTAATTCATTATTGTCTAGGCTAAGGAAGCCTAAATTTTGGTTAATAATAACATGCCTCAAGGAAATCTAATTTGTCATGGGTACAAGATATGGCATAGGTACATTATGGATGGTGGTAAAAAGAGGATTCAAGGCATGTGGATTTGGTAGTATATCTAGGATGGAAAGCACCATTTTTACTTGAGGGTTTAATTGTTTATCCACCTTGATGGCCTCAGCATAAACCAAGATTAAATCCACCACTAATAGGTCTGTTTATAGAACATGGAAATCCAAGGGTCTAGTGCATTCTTATACATTTTGAAAACTATTTAGGCAACTGGCCTATATAACAAAATGACTCAATTATACATCTTATGGAACTTAGCATTGAAATTTATAATGGGATCATTTGGCTCTCTCTTGATGCAAGTGAACTATTGGTATAACACATTTAGGTCAATGACTTGTTCAAAATGGTCTAGGAATGTGTTACTAAACTAGTCCCAACTCATGATAGAGTTTTTAGGTATATTTAGAAATAAATCATAGATCATGTCCATCAAAATGAATGGGAATAGTCAGCAGGAAACATTCTCATGTTCTACATTTAGAAGCCTAAAAATAGTTTTATATGAGGTCACATGTTATTCAATAGTATGTACCACACCTAGTGTGAATCATGGGAGGTATCACTCTGAGTTTCTAGGTAGGTCGTAAATAGCTCTAGGGATGTTAATGGTAGACCTGACTAGCCATGACATAAGGGAAGCCATAGATAAGTGTTTGTTAGGGGTAGAATAAGAGGATGATATAATTAGGGTAACCAAAGGTCCTAGTCTTCCTTTAGGAGATCAGGTTCTCCTATGTATTTTTTAGAGGTGATATTATCAACTACCTAAGACTAGTTCAAGATCTAGTGGTATGCATAGTAGGTTTCAAGTTACTCTAAGGTGGACTAGGACTTTAAATATTTTTTAATTGATGAGAAGGCATGCCCTCCTTTTATCACTAGTTTTTGTCTTGTCTAAGATCTCTTTCTCCCAAATAGATCTTTGGAGTTAGATGCATTGAACAAGCTTGATAGACAATTAGGGGACTTGTGTCCTCTCATTTTAGAATTATTTCTAAGATAATATATGATGTGAACTAAAGGTATCAGGATCCACTAAATAGCCTTATTATAATATAAATTAAAGATATGTAATGTTACCATGAGAGGCTTAATCCCTATTTTCTCACTAACACAAAGCTTCTTGCCTACTAACTAAACTAGTTCAATAGACTCATTTTTCAGGCCCTACTTATTTCACTTCACAATTTCTAAATAAATGGGAAGGATAATTTGATAAAAAAGAAACATAAAAGGGAAAAAATAGAGTATGGAAGAAAAGGGTCTCTATGAATAAATGTCAACATAAATACTTTAAGGAACTAGAAACATGCCTAGTTATAATTATATGACTATATGTTAAGTTTCATGAAGGCTCGGGCTCTAGTCACACAAGGAAAGAGTCTAAGGATAAGGTTGAATGCTTTGTTCAAGGATCCCTTTTATAAATAAGTGCATACATACCTATAGTTAATTACACACAGGTCCTCATAGATTATATATAAAATAAAAAGAATTAGATAGCTTAACTAGAATAGTAGGAAGCTCATCCTAATTAACACATAAACTTTACATAAAGATCCAAATTATAGTTTCTTAGCATTATGTTAGAACCCCACTAGGTTAATATTGGAGATAGGATTTTTTACTTACTTAAACTCATCATCATTTATTAACACAATGAATATTTTGTTCTAACTAAACAAATCAAAATAACATATACTTGATTTTAGTTAACCCACTGGTTAACATCATTGATATAATTAGCTATCAAACAATTATATATCAGGGCGTAAAGAATGAAACCAGTCATAACACATAAATATATAGAAATAATCCATATTTACAACCTTCATAAAATATACAACCACTACTATTACAATATATAAAATCATGTACAAACTATATAACCACTGTTGTATTAATAATCCAAATAGATTTTACATTATTATATTTTATAGTTGAATATCAATATATAGATAATAAAATGTTCCACAAAAAATATGAGCTTCTCAACATATTGAATAATTAGCAAAATAGCCATGAGTAAGATTATCTAAAGGTTAAACTAGATGATGGAAAAGGAGAGCATCATTGAGGTGCTTTACCTCCAACCACAGACCATAAATCCCTCACACACCTCTTAACTAGGGAATGGACCTACCTTTCATAGAAGGATAAGTAAATGTATTGTGGATATTGAGCAAAAGCTATAACTTGTGTTATAAAATCACTAATACATGTAAAAAATCATATAGACTAAAAATTTGTTCTTCTATCATGACATATTTTCATTATAAATTTAGATCTCAATGGATAAATTCATATCCACACACATACTCCCTACTAGTACATCATTAATCATCCATTTAATAATATATGATAGCTATATGGGTTTCATGATAACAAAACCTATATACCTATCAGCTGCTATTAATTTACATAGGCAAAATAGTATCTCAAAACCATTTTTTTATTTTACAACATAAAAATATAGCATATTTACAACATATATCTCATACTAAAATAAAACAAGTCACTACTTGCATAATGCCAAATAAACACCTATGTTTTATTTATAACAAGTCCATATATTTGGATATTTTAAAACATACATACACTAATTTTTATGTCATTATTTGTCATAATATTATAACTCCCTATCATTTGACACAATAGTCTCAATTAATAGAACTGATCACACCTATCATGTTCACTCTCACAAACCCAAGGAAAATAAACCAATAAAATATTCAATTTCTTTTTAATTTTCCAAAGCCTTCTAAAATATTATATTTAGTCTTTTTAAGTGTTTTATCAATATATAACCTATTGTCCCTCAAAAATATCACTCATTTTTGGGAAAAAATTGAACTATTTTGGTCTTACAGACCAAAATTGTCTCTTCCCTTTTCAAAATTTCTCCTGGGCATTCAAATTCCTCAATTTTCAAGCTTCTCAAAAATCTATGGACTCTGTAGGCTAGAATCTACAGACTCTTTCAAGGTTAGAGAAAACTA
This sequence comes from Torreya grandis, assembly GCA_037957365.1. NCBI lineage: Eukaryota > Viridiplantae > Streptophyta > Pinopsida > Cupressales > Taxaceae > Torreya > Torreya grandis. The sequence goes on along the minus strand of JARHVA010003800.1, from coordinate 52,247 downwards.
CGAACTTGGTTTTTATAGACTCTACAAGCATGTTCATTTTTCCAGGTTCAAAGACTTCTATAGTCGGGTTCAAAAGTCTTCTACAAATAGGTTCAATGCATATGGGTCAACAGGTTTAAAAGCTCTAAACACAACTGTGAAGTTCAATGGGGAAAGTTCATCACTTTGGTTCAATCAAATTGTTCATCAATTGGTTCAAAGGCTTTTTTTGAACCATTGAACCAAAGCTTGGTTCAATGGTTGGTTCAATGCTTCGGTTCATTCAATTGGTTCATCAGCTTGAACCATCAGCTTGAACCATTTTGTTTCAAAGCTTGGTTCATCAACTTGGTTCAACATTTGGTTCAACCAAGTGGTTCAATGCTTTGGTTCACTCAATTGGTTCACTCGCTTGGTTCAACGCGTTGGTTTATTCACTTGGTTCAAAGGCTTGGTTCAATCAAAGGGTTCATCAGCTTGAACCATTTTGGTTCAACCAAGCGGTTCAACGTTTGGTTCAACCAAGTGGTTCAATGCTTTGGTTCAATCAAATGATTCAATCAAATGGTTCAATCAAATTGTTCAACAATTGGTTCATCACCTTGGTTCATTGGCTCTGTTCAAAGGAGTGGTTTAATGCAAAAATTCAAAGTAGCCTCCTGAAGGACAAGTGCCCTTACGGAGGGCACTTGGTCGACAAAAGTACCCTTTGGAAGGGTCATTTTCAAAGAAGGTAGTTAAGGTAAATTATTTCAAAATTTTGTTTAAGGTAGACAAAGGCATAATTCCTTCAGACAAAAAGTCTGAAGGAATTCAGGAAAGAAGCTGCGAAAGGAAATCTCGAAGGAATTTGCAAAGACCAAGACAAATAGAACAATTATGTAGACTTTTTGTCCATAGGAAATTTCTGTAGACTTTTTGTCCATGGGAGAAAGCCTAGGGTAAATGCTTGTAGGAAAATGAATGTGGAAACAGTCTGTAGGAAAGCCATGAGAGACTGCCAAAGATAAAAGGCCGCTGAAGGACCCCGAAGGGTAGGTGCCCTTGCGGGGGACTCTTAGTGGCCAACTTAAAGGACACTCCCCCAAATTTGAAGGGTCACCTTCCCTTCGAGAGGATGTAGAATAGGAAAGTTGAAGAGGGACCAAGGGGTGATGCACCTAAAGATGTCAAATTTAAGACAACAAACTAGCCATTGAAAATGTAGTGACATGCGTGCTAATGTCAATTTCAAATCTCATAAAATAGCTATTGATCCTTGTAATCTATAGACTTGATTGCATTCAAAGTCTTTAAGCCCAAAACTAGTAAGAAGTGACTAAGGAAAAGAACAAGAAATTAAATCCAAGACTCAATTCAATTAACTAGAAAAGGAGGAACGATGAAGAAGGATCAGATCACCAGGTGGACATTGAAAGTTGCAAACTTTCAATAACATGACTTGTTTCTCTGCATTGAGAAAAACAAATGGGTAGATGCCCCTAATTTCCAGACTATCTTCCTAATATTTTTCAATGCAACATGATGTATTATTGTTCCTGAGTCCTTCTTGAAGAGGTTATATAAGGGACTCTCTTTTATTGTAAATTTATCTCTTTTTGACAATCAAAAATGAAACTCTGCCCAAATTGAAAGGCATTACTGAGACTTTGAGCTCAGATTGTTGATCATATTTTGTTATTGGAATAAGAAATCAAGTGACTTTTTAGATTTTGTGCTGTAATATCTTTTTTGCTAGGGAAATTGTTCTTATGTCTTTTTCCTTGATATATTCTCTATTCCTTTAATTCAACAAGCAGAATTAGTGAAAGTAGTCAGGAAGGTGTCATGAAGAGTCAACTGTGGAGAGACTTTGTGCCCCCATAATTTCCTTTAGTGTGTTTTCTTTTCATTTCTATGTAAAGGACCTTGGGACGACTTTATGCCCTCATTGTCCTTTGTATCTTACTCTTGAGTAATTTAGGTGGAGACTTTGTGCTGCATCTCGATTTGCTGGTTACTACGTCTTTGGTTACATTTTTATTTTACTACCAGGAGTATTCTTGTGGCTTGCTGAATAGTACTTCTGAAAGAAGAGGAGTGCTTTTTGTCATTTCCCTTGAGTTTTTCCTTTGATCCACATGCATCATCTTTGAAAAAAGAGAGATGGATGGTTTGTCTTACCCTTGAGTATTATTATTTATTTATATATATATATATATATAGCATATCTATAGGGAACCTCCCCTTGATGAGAGGAGAGATTAGTCCCTTTTTGATGCGCTAAACCTACACATTTAGATGACTAATCTTTTTACTTTGGCTGATCAGACCTATTTTATTTATCAGTACACTGATCAACAAAATATTCAACCAACAGTTTTTGGCGACTCCGCTGGGGATCAAACCCATTATCTATTTATAGCCTTACCATTCACCTTCACATTAACTAAGAAAGAATGAGCAATTTAAAGCCTCAAGCTTTAAACTAAAGCAAGGTCAATTTTTTTCCATTTTTGTTTCATAATCTAGCAGATTTAAGGTATAAATGAAGCTAAAGGGCTAAAGGTATCATTGACCCTATATTCGAGTTGGTATAGCAAAGTGATTTTGATCTATTTCCTTCACCATCTCATCTCCAATAAACCAAGAGCTTTCCTCCTACTAAAGTTAGATCTCCATTTCCAGATGAAGGATCCACTTTTACTATTGATAAAGCTTTGCCAATAATTACCCCTTTGAGATTTGTTATTCCTCCTTTTTATAATCCTACAATGGTAGTTCAAGGCCCTTGGGGTAATGTTTTTGGTCCTCTCAATCTTATTCCACCTCTACATGAGCTTCCACATAGTTTAAGGAAGAATTTCCCCAAATTCTATGGTGATGGGAAAGTTCATCTTGATGAACACATTGCAGCCTTCATCATAGCTTGTGGAGTAATTAGAGTAGAATTTGAAGACGTAGCAGTTAGGCTTTTGTGGAAACACTACAAGGTGCTGATGCAAATTGGTTTTATCATCTACAGGCTCAGTTAGTAACTAATTAGAATACCCTAAAAGATAAGTTTGAAGCTAGATTCAAACTTGAAGAAGATGCCCATGCACTTCTAGCTCAACTTACATAGATGAAGAAAGAGCCTCATGAACCAATGAGAGATTTCATAGCCAAATTTGACAAACTGAGGAATAAAATTCCTATAATAGCTCAACCTACAGTTAAGAATCTCAAATGCTTCTTCATTAATTCTTAGTTACCTAAAGTAAGTTTTCTTTTGAGATGTGTTGGTCAAATAGATCTTGATGCAGCTCAACTTTTGGTCACTGAGGTATAAGATGATCTCATCTTAGTAGGGAAGATAAGAAGAGATCCAAACAGAAATAGATCCTCATCATCTTTTGAATATTCATCTATAGGCACCACTGATCCAATGGTGCAAAAGTTGGCAAATGAATTGTAAGCCTTGAAAAGACAAATGGCAAAAGGAATGTCTTTTGCTCCTTCATATAGAGATATGCTAAGAAGGAAATTTCCAAATTAGTCATATCAATGTAATGCTACCAGGAATCAAAGGCAGCCAGATCATCTTCCTCCCCCACAAGGGAAACTTGCCCTTAAAGCTCCTCCAACCAACTCAATAGTTGGATATTTGGAAATAGAACATGTTTTCTCTTTCCAACCTGAGTTTGAGCAAGAAAATAACATTGATCTCTTCACAGAAGATTAAGAAGAAATAGCTGGTGACTCCCACATTAGTTTCTTGAACTACCAGGATAAACCCAAAAGCAAAGGAGAAGCTATTGATGGATCATATGCAGTGTTTACTAGGTCCAAGAACCAATTAGTCTAACAAGCTGATAAAAAGAAGACAAAAGAGCAACCTCAACTAGCAATTACAATTGCTAAGCATGGAACCACTATGCCTTCCCAGTCAAAGGATCTGGTGATCACCCAAAATGTAAGTACATCAATTTCACCTTCACCTTCTACTCCCATTTCACAAACTAGTCCTCCTCCCATCCCTTCTAAAACCCAAAAGGTTGAAATACTTTCCTTTGTTCCTAGTCCAATTCAGCCATTTGACATAATTGATCATGTCAAGAAGACCAAAATATAAATGTTTGAATTTGAATATTTGCAGTCCAATCCTGATCAATTGGATAAGTTGGTCCAATGTGTCAAGAACCAAACCATCCCTACAAGACAAGAGGTTAAGAAAATAATTCCTGATTCCCCAAAGAACATTCCCATTCCAAATAATCTTGTCATTACCCCTCCAACTACCCTTGGGAAAATAAAGCCTTTCTATGTTTCCTTATTGATAAATGGTTATTAGCTCAACAATTACATCATTGATTCTGGGGCATCTAAAAATGTCATGCCTGCTAAAGTAGCTGAGTCTCTAGGTCTCACACTAACTAAGACATTTGGGAGATGTTTCTCCATGGAAAACAAGCAAGTACCATTGATAGGGAAAATCAAAGATGCCCAATTTGCACTTGCAGCCTTTCCAAATAAGAGAATCAAGATGACTGTCTTGGTGGCTGATGTCCTAGCATCCTATGGCATTTTGTTTGGACAAAAAAATTTCAAGGACGTGGGAGGATAACTAACCATGGACCTGTCTAAAGCAAGGATCCCTGTCCAAGGTGTAATGAAGAGATTGCTCCTTGCAAAGGAGGCAAAATATGTGGTCACCCAAACATCAGCCCCTTTAGCACAAATTCTATTTGAGTCTTCAAGTAGGGGTAATTATTTCTTGACCACAAAGAATGTTCATGTTTTTATAGATGAAAGTCCTATAGATGACAATCCAAGAATTGATCCAAAAAATATTTTAGGAGAATTGGTAGGGTGCAGTACAAATAAAGAAGGATATTCCATCTCTAATGAAGAGAAATTTGATAAGTGTTGATATCTCCTTAAGGAGATATTCTTCCTTCATGTAATTTGCAAGTTAGCAACGCCAACAAGATAGCTAGATGTGAATCTCTGTTGCTCAGATTTAAGATTATTCAAGATGAAGAGATCAAACTCCTCCAAATCAAAGTAGATGCTAAGTTGATAGTTTGTCAGGAGTTTGATGTGGATAATCCAATCATGTGTTGGATTGAACTAGAAGAATAACAATTACGGTAATGGACCATGCTCCTGCAAATCAAAATTAGGCAAAGGAACCCTTCGCCAAGAAAGTAAGGAGTTATGGCTTTCAAATTGAAGACCATGTCCTACCATGGAGCAAGAAGAAGAAAAAGCCAAGAGGAAGACACAAAAGTTGGTTTCCTGGTGGAGAGCTCCATTCACCCATCACCATTTCTGGGGGCAAAATGTCTTCTTGCTAGTTTACCAAGATGGCACACTATTTTCACTATCTCTCAAGAATCATCATCTAAAATACTTCAATTCTTGAAGTATCATATCATTTCATCTGTATATATGTATATTTGTATAGTTTTTAATTCTATTTTGTTTTTTTTGTTTCCATTTTTGATGCCTTTCATTTTTGGGTAGCATTACTTCGTAGCCCAATGGTACACATGAAGACACTGGAGATTCTAAATTCTACTCCCTTTAATTCTTTTTACAATTGATAGAAGTTCCCCAACTAGAGCTAGCTATTATCCCACAAAGATATCACTCATTTTTGGGACAACATTTGAACTATTTTGGTCTTACAGACCAAAATTGTCTCTTCCCTTTTCAAAACTTGTCCTGGGCATTCAAATTCCTCATTTTTCAAGCTTCTCAAAAATTTACAGACTTTGTAGGCTAGAATCTATGGACTCTTTCAAGGTTAGAGAAAACTACAAACTTGGTTTCTATGGACTCTACAGGCAGGTTCATTTTTCTAGGTTCCAAGACTTCTACAATTGGGTTTAAAAGTCTTCTACAAACAGGTTCAACACATTTGGTTCAATAGGTTTAAAAGATCTCAACACAACTATGAAGTTCAATCAGCAAAGTTCATCACTTTGGTTCAATCAAATGGTTCATAAATTGGTTCAAAGGCTTCATTTGAACTGTTGAACTAAAGCTTGGTTCAACAGTTGGTTCAATGCTTTAGTTCATTCAATTGGTTCATCAGCTTGAACCATCAGCTTAAACCATTTTGGTTCAAAGCTTGGTTCATTGGCTTGGTTCAATGTTTGGTTCAACCAAGCGGTTTAATGCTTTGGTTCAATCAGTTGGTTTGTTCACTTGGTTCAATGCTTTGGTTTGTTCGCTTGGTTTAAAGGCTTGTGTCAATCAAAGGGTTCATCGGCTTGAACCATTTTGGTTCAACCAAGTGGTTCAATGTTCAATTCAACCAAGTGGTTCAACATTTGGTTCAACCAAGTGGTTCAATTAAATGGTTCAATCAAATGGTTTAATAGTTGGTTCATCACCTTGGTTCATTGGCTCGGTTCAAAGGAGTGGTTCAACACAAAAATTCAAAGAAGCCTCCCGAAGGACAAGTGCCCTTGCAGAGGGCACTTGGTTGACAAAAGTACCCTTCAAAAGGGTCATTTTCAAATAAGGTAGTTAGGGTAAATTCTTTCAAATTTTTTTTTAAGGTAGACAAAGGCATAATTCCTTCAGACAAAAAGTCTGAAGGAATTCAAGAAAGAAGCCACAGAAGGAAATCCTGAAAGAATTCACAAAGACCAAGGCAAATGAAACAAAATGGAACAATTATGTGGACTTTTTATCTATGAGAAATTTCCATGGAATTTTTGTCCATGAGAAAATTCCCATGAGAAAAATCCTGGGGAAAATGCCCATGGGAAAATGTCTACAGGAAAGTCGCGAGAGACTACTAAAGATAAAAGGCCGCCGAAGGACCCTGAAGGGTAGGTTCCCTTGCGGGGGACTCTCGACATCCAACTTAAAGGACACTCCCCCAAAGATGAAGGTTCACCTTACCTTCAGGAGGATGCAGAATAGGAAAGCCGAAGAGGGACGAAGGGGTGACACACCCGAAGACGTCAAATTTAAGACAACGAATTAGCCATTGAAAATGTAGTGGTAGGCGCGTGAACGTCAATTTCAAAGCTCATAAAATAGCCATTAATCCTTGTAATCTATAGACCCAAATGCATTCAAAGGCTTTAACGCCAAAACCAGTAGGAAGCAACTAAGGAACATAACAACAAATTAAATCTAGGACCCGACTCAATTAACCAAAAAATGAGGAATGATGAAGAAGGATCAGATCACTAGGTGGACATTAAAAGTTGTAAACTTTCAATAGCGTGACTTGTTTCTCTACATTAATAAAAACAAATGGGTAGATGCCCCTAATTTCTAGCCTGTCTTCTTAACAATTTTCAACTCAACATGATGTGTTACTATTCTCGAGTCCTTCTTGAAGATGCTATATAAGGGGCTCTCTTTTATTGTAAATTTATCTCTTTTTGAAAATCAAAAATGAAACTCTGCCCAAATTGAAAGGCATTACTAAGACTTTGAGCTCAGATTTTTGATCATATTTTGTTATTGGAATAAGAAAGCGACTTTTTAGAATTTGTGCTATAATATCTTTGTTGTTGGGGAATCTATTCTTATGTCTTTTTCCTTGATATATTCTCTGTTCCTTTAATTTAACAAGCAAAATTAGTGAAAGTAGTTAGGAAGGTGTCCTGAAGAGTCAACTATGGAGAGACTTTATGCCCCCATAATTGCCTTTAATGTGTTTTATTTTCATTTCTATGTAAAGGACCTTGGGATGACTTTGTGCCCTCATTGTCCTTCGTATCTTACTCTTGAGCAATTCAGGTGTAGACTTTGTGTTGCATGTCGATTTGTTGGTTACTACGTCTTTGGTTACATTTTGCTTTTACTACCAAGAGTATTCTTGTGGCTTGCTTAATAGTACTTCTAAAAGAAGAGGAGTGTTTTTTGTCATTTCCCTTGAGTTTTTCCTTTGATCTACATGCATCATCTCTAAAAAAAGAGAGATGGATGGTTTGTCCTACCCTTGAGTATTATTTTCTATTTATATATATATATATATACATATATATATATATATATATATATATATATATGTATATATATATATATATATATATATATGTATATATATATACATATATATATATATATATATATGTATATATATATACATATATATATATATATGTATATATATATACATATATATATATATATGTATATATATATACATATATATATATATATATATATATGTATATATATATACATATATATATATATATATATATATATATATATATATATAGCATATCTATAGGGAACCTCCCCTTGATGAGAGGAGAGATTAGTCCCTTTTTGATGCAGTAAACCTACACATTTGGATGACTAATCTTCTTACTTTGGTTGATCAGACCTATTTTTTTATTAGTACGCTGATTGACAAAATATTTAACCAACATAACCAATACTTACTTCACATATGCAAGGTCTATAACTAAAATATCATAAATTTTCATTTTTTTAGGGAATCCTATCAAGAAATATTAACATCTACATGTTTAGCTTATTAAGTAAAATTCTATCACGTTTCCTTATATTTTAAATAGATTTGGAATTCAAAACCAAAATGACTTCCCACAATAATGAGTAATAAAATTTGATGTTTTAAATTATCTAAGATAAATTCTCACACAATTGTTCACTATGTTACTATACATTCAAACTAAAATTCCATAACATGACATCACATGAAGAGATGTCTCTGTGTGTGTGTGTGTGTGTGTGTGTGTGTGTGTGTGTGTGTGTGTGTGTGTGTGTGTGTGTGTGTGTTTGTGTGTGTGTGTGTGTGTGTGTGTGTGTGTGTGAGAGAGAGAGAGAGAGAGAGAGTATGTGTGGAAACATTTGTATTTACATACATACATATATGTATGTATACACAAATCTTTTTACACATATGTACTCATTTATATATACAAATGAGTATATATGTGTGTAAAAGTTTGTATGTATGTGTGTACACAAACATACATATAAATGTTTCCACACATATATACTCATTTTTATATATAAATGAGTACATATGTGTGGAAACATTTGTATGTATGTGTCTATATATGTGTACACACACACACACACAAATGTTTCCACACATATATAATCATTTATATATATATATATATATATATATATATTTGTTGAAACATTTATATGTGTGTGTGCGTCTATATATGTGTATACACACATTAGACACACACATACATACAAATGTTTCTACACATATATACTAATTTGTATATATAAATGAGTACATATGTGTGGAAATATTTTTTTATACATACATATATGATTTATGTATATATAAATGTTTACACACACACATATCCTTCAATTCTATGACCAATTTATTAAAATACACTATACACACACAATCCAAGTCATATAACCATACAAAGAGTTTGATACATTTTAGAATAACTATAGCTATAAACATGACTTCTAAATCATATCATATTCACTATTTTTCAAATATATTATGTATTTGTTCCAATTAATTCAAACCATCTAATATATATATATATATATGTTTATAAATACCCTACATATAAATACATACATGTATGTATGTATAGATATAAATATACATATGTATATACATACATATATATATATACACACACATACTCATATGCTATTATTTATTCAATAAATTGTTAAAACATTCATATAGTCTATCCTTCATACTTATAGTTTTTAAGGAGTACATCTGAAATTGGTAATATGACTATAACTATTTAAATGATCTAAATTATAGATGTATATTTGGATTGTATTAGTCCTTTGAAGTTCACTATAGAACTATATAATTTAACAAAACCTCTCAATAACTTTCAAACATAACTGACTTCACAAATCCATGCATTCATCAAGCAAAAAAGATATTTTGATTGTATTGGTCCATTAAAAGTTTATTATCTATTATTTTATCCCATTTCCCTCAAGTCATACACAATAATAAATGTTCTATATTTATTTAATTAATAACATTTACACTTAGAATCACATTAATTTGAATACATTTAAAACAATTAATTCTTTAGTAGTATGGACCTGTAAACTTAATCCCCCATAAGCTCTTAAGACCCAAAATCCCTTGAACCAAAATTTCAACTACAATAAATGATATTGCTCCCTTAGATTTTATAACATTATTAAAAACTATTGTAATTATTAAAACACACACACACACACACACACACACACACACACACACACACACACACACACACACACACACACACACACACACACACACACACACACACACAGAGGTCAAACTATCACTTGATGACCTTTTACACATATATTATGATTTATATAAATTTTGCATCATTTTTAGGGGCTTATAGATAGAACCAAGTTTCATCCCCAAGTCCCTAAAAACTAACCATACCATTTTATCAATACACTTACCTCTCCCCACTCATTTTCATTTAAACATTATTTCCCAAACACATGGTATGCATATACATGATTTGATTCCATACAAAACTAAGATCCAAAATTCATTGCACCCTAAACCATATTTCTTTTTCTATGCAAAATGTTAATTATGATACCTACATGGTCATTGAATATTGTTCCAATGGAAATCCTTGTAACCCTTGATTATAAAATCCATAGCCTTCCTTTTCCTTTCCTTTAAATCTTCCTTTTTTCTTTGTTGTCCAATCCTCTTTTTCATATTTTATTTTTATTCCTTTTTCCACCTCTACATGATCAATAGATACTCTTACACTATCATGAGTTCACCATTATGGCACTCAAGTTTTATTTCCCATGCATTTAAAAAAACCCTAATTTTAGGGCATGGTATCCATATACCAATCTCTTCCCAAAAACCATGTCAAAATACACAATCATTATCACAACTGAAACCCTAATGATTCTTTGAAAGATTTAATTATTTTTCATTGAATTTTAATGGGCTATACTTTAGAATTATTTCAAAATTTCCATGTAAAATTACATAATTTGATATGTTTCTACCTTTGTTTATTTTAAAACATGTTTATGATTTCATCAAACACCATTTATCACCAAGACCCTATGAACACAAAAGTGTAAAACATGCACTAGATGAAACCAACACCCAATAATTCATTAATGTTTACAAAAAGATTTTATCACTAAAATAATCTAGCAAGGGTTAGTCTATACATCCACATGATTTAGCATGAATTTTTTTAAGTGACGGTCTAATATATAAATGACTAGATCAACACTAGTTAACATAACATGTTAATAAAATAGTAAATAAGACCATTATATCTTTGAATAAAAATCAAGCAATATAACATAGATAGGTATTAAATGAATATAATACTATCCCATAATCATGTAAACTTGCACAATAAACCATCTAGATAACAAGCATGAAATAAACACCCATTTCAACAATCATAATGTGGTATATGCAAGTTCTATTTTTCCCTCTCTTTACCCCCAATACTGATATCTACACCCTCCTCCTCTATTATACTCTCCCTCAATATTACTTTGTAAGGGTGGAACAGTCTTGAAACCACCTCATCTAAACACAAAATGTAGTTTGTTCTAGAAACCAATAAATGAATTACTCAATATATAAAATCAAATGATTATTGTACTGTAAAATAAATATGTAAATGAAATCATAACTAATACAATATTTCCTTATACAACATCATAATATATATCTAATATCACATGCAATAACATATAATCATAATTGAATATAAAAAAATAGTGCAGTTGTCATCATACATCTAAATGATAAATATACTAATCAAAAATCAAAACTAATAAATCATGTTTTTTTATTCCACATTAACACTAAAATATTTTGTAAAGAGTGGGATGTAACATATTAACATTTATCCATTAAAGTATAAAGAGTGTGTAATACATCCATATATACTAGACATATTTAAACAAAGAAACTAAATTAACATTAATCTAAAAGTTTTTGCTTACATTAGAGTCGACCCCTCCAAAAGAACTACAAAAAAACATATATAGAAGAGAGATATGGGACCCACCTCTTAAAGGCAAGAGATGCCCCTCCTAGTCAATATGGCCCAAATAGGTACAATGACCCAATGATTGTAAAATATCCCCAAAAAATACAATAAAGAGAGAATGAGATCCCAAAGCACATTCCAAATTAAAACCACTAGGATACTCAATTTGAACTTAGTGATGGACCACCTCCTAGTTTCCTCTAAGCACCCTATTGAGTTATCAATGATTGATCAATGAGGTTAGCTTCTTAGTTGAGATAATAAATGAAAGGAGCATGGGGATCATTTCTTATCTATCCCTTATTGTTTTATGATTGATTTTGGGATGGTCCACATGTCCATTGATGATTGGTGGGCTCGATAAGTATTTTGATAATGATACGTAATAGGGGACCCTATGTTTTGATTGCATTACATACTTTACTTAGTATCCTAGATGTACTATGTACACGTGGAATTTATTAATTAGTTCAAGAGACTTGATTTTTACCCTATTTTGGATTTCTTAAAACATTTAATGACCTTTTACCAACTTGAACTATCAAAATACATGTTGAGCCTTATCATGTGCTTAGAGATCTTATAAATATGATGCATTTGATGCCATAATACCACCCAAAGTTCTAATAAGTATAACACTAAAAAGTTTCAAGGGACACATGGTGCCTTCTCATTGGATTTAGGATCTAGGCCACTAACACCACATGACCTCTTAGGGCTCTAAAAAGTCTAACACTATGAGGTGTCAGGAGACATGTGGAACCTTCTCATTGGATCTGGGATATGACAACTGAAATGCTTATGATGTTTTGGGACCTCCTATGACTTTGAAAAGTTTGACATTATGAGGTGTCAAGAGACACATGGAACCTTCTCATTAGCTATAGGATCTGATAACTCTTACACTATGGGAGATTTTGGGCTTTGACAAGTATGATGTCATAGGGTGTCAGGAGATCCATGATGCCTTCTCATTAGACTCAAAACTTGATAGCTCTAATAACTATGATGTTACCATACCTAAAATACATATAAAGTGAAAGTCTTTTAAAATATCCACACAACCAAATAAATTTTTATCTATTAGCCTAAAGGCTTTTGAGAGGATTCCAACTCAAACTATATGATTGTGGATTTGGGAAAAGCCCATAAGAGGAATTTTTTGTAGGAACACAATTACTTCCCCAAAAATGACTATGGAAACCCATTGAGAGAGTAGTGGGATTAACTATAATTTAAACATACATATCTATGAGAATATTTCAAATTTGATAAAAAAAATTGATGGTGAAATGCAAGATACCCATGTAATCAGGATTAAGGAAATGTTGGCATTTTTGTGCAAACAAATAGCAAATAAGGTTCGATTGAGATGCTGATTTTTTTAATTTTTGCAATACATAGGTACCCTTTTCTTCTAAAAAAGGGATGTGTTGGTCACAATAGTAGATATTTATTTTTATTTTGTCTCATGTTTCTTTGATTTCTTACATTTTATTATTTTAGAATCATTTCTATTATACCATTGCTTCCTTTTTAGTTATTTGGTACCTTATATTAGGCATTAGTTTCCCTTGTGAATATTAGGTAACACCTTAAATTCTATTTCCAACATTTATATCATCTTATAGTTGGTCTTAGTTTATATTATGGATCTTAGGTATCACCATCAAGTTTCCATTATCACATTTTTACCATTTTTCAATCGGCCTTACTTTCCCTTGTAGATCTTTAGTATAACCTTCGAGTTTTATATCACTTTACAATTAAGTTTATTTTATTTTTGATTATTTAATATTATTTTACTTCCCCCTTTTTTGGGATGACTCTTATAAATGTTTGTGTTAGAGCTATTATAGTTTGTATGACATCTCCAGTGTCATTACCATCATGATTTATCTTGTATAAATTACTTAAAATATTATCATTAGTTTATGTATGTTTTTTTGAGCTAACATTTCATGTAGGTCTAATTTGACTCTCTTATTATAATTTAGCATTACTTTATCTACACATATCTAGGTTTCTTTCACACTATCCCTAGTATATATTTATAGTCCTTGGGTCTTTCATATTTTTTTGCCTCACATTGAATCCTACAAAATTCCCTTCATTATCTATTCTACTACATAGATTATTTTTTCTCCCATCCTCAGCTAGGTGTCTTCTAATAAAGATAAGGCAATGGTTGAGAGTAGTGTTTTTACTCACTTAAAATTAGTCATATTCTCTTGTTTTAAAACTATAAAAACCTATATTAATGTCCTCATTTATATTTCAAATTATAGTATGATCATATCTCATACCCCCCTCTCATTGTACCATCATTATATGATCATTTCCATCATTTGATATTTTTCATTCTCCTTTTAGGCTCATTAAGGTTAGTTTTAAGATTGCACTCATTTCTAAAAGAAATTCTAGGAGTCTTTATGTAACATGGTATTTAGGTTATCCTCTTTATTGTATAAGTGTAATCTCTCTTATGAAAGTCATTTTTAGTACCCATGCTTAGTTTTTCAAAATTTTCACAAAGAAAGAAACTAAACAAATATAAAAGAGTTAAAAACCATATCATAAACAAAATCAAAGTTAAAAGGTAAATTATATTTAAAATTTAGTTCACATCAAAAGGAATCATATTTTTGTCACATATTGTATTCAAATTGAAGCTCAAACTCCACAGTTGGCCTCTTAAAGAGCCAAGGTCAATTTTGGTGTGGTAGGCTAGTAGACTAAAATAACAAGTCTCATTTTATCATTATATCTTCTTACATAGTAGTGTCACATAATTTATAACACAAGCACCTAATATTAATAGTAAGTTAATGAATCTATAAGGTATTTTGAAAAGTGGGGTACATGTTGTGGTAAAGTAGGATCCTTTTACCTTTCATGTATTCCAACCTTTATGGGATGAAATTTAGACCTCACTAGTTAACCCAAGTTTAGATTTATAGATAAGGTTCTCTAAGGCCATTGATGTTGACAACTCTTAGTCTTTAAAACTTGAATTAAGTTTCTTATTTTTGGTAAAGATCATTTTTTCACTTTGTTGATGCCCTCTTTCCCTTCATTCTATATTTTTCCATGAACATGCAAGTTTATTTCTAAAATATTTATATCTTCTTGAATTCATATTCTCCATATTTTTTTGACATGGTATTAATATGTAAATATTAATTTTCCATATTTATAATATAAAATTTATCTCTAATTAGTTATGAGATGCTCTCTTGATCATTGCCTTATCTCTCTAGGATTTATCTTAGTTATGTTTGGGACTTTGAGTTTTCTATTCACTTTTTTGTAGGACATTAGATTCCATTTTTCCATTTCATGGCTTCATCTTTTTTTAAAGTATGATTTGTTACTCCTTTTACATTTTATGTTGTTTGAATGACATATTAGTTCTATGTATCCCTTGTTTGACTTGGATTGTTACTTATCTTATTTTAGATGCATTTTAAGGTTTTTCAATCTAATGTAGCCTTCATATTTTGACATATTATTTTTTATTTATTATAACTTTTTTTTTAATCTTTTGATTCTAACCTAAACTTATCAATCTCAACTTGCCAATTTTCCAAGTGCTTTCATCATTCTTGAAAGTGTTTCACCTCACATCCATTTATTGACCATCATATGTTTGTGTGCATTTATTTTATATATTATTAGCCTTGTATCATGAAGGTTTATCAAATATTGTTAGAGTAGCTAACATAATGAATCATATATTATTTAATATGAATGACATGTTATTTAAATTAATTATAGAATTTACAAGATAAATAATATAATAGACAGATAGATATTAAATAAATTACACAACACAAGACTAACATGGAAAAAACTCAATGATGTAAAAAACTCATAAAGCATATATCCATTATTTGAAAAAGAGTTTTACACCTGGTAACTTTTTTCCACCTCATTTCTTCTTTTTAAAAAAAATCTTCACAAAATGCTCAATTTACATTCAAATAATTCTCAATGTGATGGTGTTCTTACAAACATAAAAATATCTTTATAAAGGGTGTGAATAGATGTAACCAACTAATTACAGTAAATAATAAATATAAATTTTATTATTTGAAAAACATAAGTTTTAAATACTCTATTGTATTTAAACTATAAATATATTTATTATTTTCACTATGAAAAAATGTGAACCACTACAATAACCCCATAAATATTAATATTACAACACTCACCCTTAATATTTAGTGGTGATACATGCCATAGTCAAAATTTTATATAAAAGAAATTACAATACCTAAACCATCCATAAGAATTTAGGATAACATGTAACACTTGAAGGATTTATATGCCTTCATCATGTTGATATTATCTTTTTTATACAAAATAATTTAGAATCCATAAACTACATAGGGTGATTTAGGATAGCATGACAGTGGGACTACATCCCATAGTTTCTTATGGACAAACTTATAAGAATTTGGAGCCTTTTATAACATAAGGACCTCCATTAGAAAAAATGTGTTATAATTAGGTACACTATAAACTCACTTAGGGTGAAGCTTACATAAAAATAACATATGGTGAATTTATATAATGTTTTTATAATAGAAAAGAAGTATAGAGATTAAAAATAACATATGGCCATTAGGAGGTGACATTTTCATGCACTCTTCCCCTCAATGGTAATTTTGAGAGACCTAACATTGTTTTGAACATGTAAAACTTTATAGTACATAGTGGTTTTGTAAATATATCTACCACTTGATCATATTTATGATAATAATATAGATCAATGTCACCTTTGATGAATTTTTATCAAATCAAATACACGTGAACTTCAATATAATTTTTCATTTGGTGCTAAATTGAATTTTTTTTCATAGATATAAAAATTTAACTGTCACAAAGAATAGTTTTATTGTGATAGACACTCATATGGAGTTATTATAACAACCTTCATAACCACATTACTTATTTAGCAGCTTCCATATCACTTTTATACTATGCTTCTATAATAATGATAGAAATGTTAGGTTGATTTTTATTTCTCCAAGTAATAGCCCTTGAACCAAACTTAAACAAATATCTAGAAGTAGATTTACAATCTATAACATCACAAATATATTCAATATCACAATAACAATATAAATTAGATTTTTTTATTTATTGATACTTTGGAATTATATGGGTCTAAGGCCCTTTCAATTGGCTTTTGACTAGATCCATAATTGGTTCTAGAGCACAACATGAGGTCCAATCTCCCAAGACCAAAATGAACTAACAAACGAAGAAGATATTTTAACCCTTTTTTAATCCCAAAAATTAATAAGGATTTAAAAGGAAAAAAAACCTTCAAAAATTTAAAAAATTATACAAAATCAAGAGAGAAAACTCCTACAGAGATTAAAGAAAACTAATCCAAAACCAAGATTCAAATCAACCTTTATCTACTTGTAGATGCTGACCTCTACTAGATATCAATTTTTCCATGGTCCATTGATATCCTTCATTAATATAATTTTGTGCATCCATCTATAGCCTTTCATCTTATATCTTCTTACCTCTCTTCCCTTTCAAACCATTGGGATTCTTAATAGCACTTTTTGATTGAGCGAAAGACAAAACTACCTTGCTAACTAGTTATTCTTCTTCCTCCTTCCATTTTTATTCCTCCTCCTCTGAGCTAACCTGTACTAGAGGGTTATCTTTAACAAGAGAATATTTGTTCAAAACATCATGATTGGAAACAAAAACATTTGCTTCCTTATCCTGATTATTGAGAGAATGTTGTTCTAACTCTATAGCATTCAAAATCTTTGAAGCCTTCATATTCTTATGATTTTGAAAGGAGAGCTAAGCCTCTTTTAAAATATCCATAGTTAAATCCTCAATATATTTAGAACTCACTATCCCAAACAAACTATTAACTAGACCATGATTAGGGCACCCAATCTTCCTCATCCATTTTTTCACAATCAAAACTTTGGGACCTAAAAACTCATCCTATAAAGTAGACATATTATGATCTAATTTATTACATTTGAAGCATCTAAATGGAAGACTTTCAAATTTGAAAAATTGGGACCATACTCCATGGGAAGAGGAAATTTTAATAGAATGAAACAATGGTTTGGATAGATCAACCATAATACAAACCTAGATAAAATTCCTATGAGCTTTAAAGGAATCATTAATTCTAAAAAAATGCCCACTTTACTCACCATTTTATTGAAAATCCAAGGCTCTCTTAAGGCTAAAGGTAAGTTATATAATCTTAACCACACTAGGACTTGAGTAATCAACAAATAATCATGATTAAATAATGGATCCCAAGGGCACAATAAAACCCCCTGATTGCCAACAAACCATGGGCCATTTGACCAAATAAAATCTATTTCTTCTATCGACTAAAATTGAAACAGAAAGAAACTATTAGACAATATATAAATGGAAGGAGGTTTCAATGCTAGACATTATCCCTCTACCCATTATTGAATCCCTTCCCATGATGGCCTTTTCCTGACACATCTCCCAATCAATAAAATGTTTCCTTTATCTAAACAAACCTTTTCTAGTTCTGAATCTAAAAAATCAAAGATAGGGGAGGTGTTAGAAAAAATAATAGAAACATCACCTAGATGTTTTATTTCTAGATCATAACATTGGGAACTCTCTACTTGAAGCACCTCCTATGGAACTTCCTCTACAAATATAACCTTAATAGGGGAAGATTTTAAAGAAACTAACTCTCTTAGAACTAGGAAAGGTTTAGATCCTAAATTAGACTTGAGGATATTTTATTTACAAAAATACCCATAGGTGTGAAAGGGATTTGAACTATTAAAATAGGTAGAAAAAATTAGGACCTTAGAAATTCTAGTTTTATCTTTTTCTATTTACTCTCTACCCTAGACCTACTATTCCTTTGGTTAGGCTTGAAAGGGATTCCAAAAAATACTGCCCAAGCCCCATCTTTATTAAAACATCATATAATCCCATGAATTATAATTCATAGACCATATTATCCAATACTTTTTAACTTCCCCTACCCCTACCCCACCACATCTAACTGCTGAATTGCATGCTAGTAGGCAAACCCTAAACTCAACATCTCCATCTTCTTCTCACATGGTGCCATCTCCTTCCTCTAATATTTTTTCTCATTACCTAAACCCCATGCTAATCTTGATGAAATCCCATGCTAGCAAATGAAGCCTAATCTTATTGATAACCCATGCTTCATTTCTTTTCCCTTGGCCCACGACTACTCATGCCTTCCTTGTTACTCCTCCCCCAACTCTGCCTACACTTCTGACATCACTCTACCCAATTAAGGGCTAGATTTATTAATGACATTATTTTGTCCTTTTTTATTATTTTTCACCTAATTTATTATTTTCCCACTCAACTTAAATGACTACCAAAATTCATAATTTAAAAACTATATATAAAATAGATTTATCTATGGAAGGATGATATAAATAAAAATTAACAATTATTTTGATATATCTATGTATTCATTTTGCTAATTTCAATGATCCAAATATGGATCTTGCATGAATATGGAAGTGACACTTATATCATATGAGATATTTGGTTTTATAATAGTTAGATAAATTAAATTTTCAACTAATTATCTATATAAAATAGGATTAGATTTGTCACGTGCAACTTTTAGATCAAGATTAACACCAATTTCAATCAATGTAGAAATAGGCTTATAGTCAATCATATTAACTTTAACAAGAAGGTTATGTGAATACTAAAATTAAAATACTAAGATGGATTTTTTTATCCTAAAATACAAAATGCCTAGAAAATGATGGAGCATACTTAGATCAGTCATCTCAAAATATTGATTTAGTTTAGATGTATTTTAAGAATCAAAGAATTTTGACTGCCAATAATGAGAAGATCATATACATAGAAATTAATTAAGATAATATGACTAATTTCAATTTTCACAAAGAGATCATTATCAAAATAAAAAATAGCAGAGCTTAATTCTTTTTAAAAACTTGTGATTTTAGATTACCAAACTTTAGGATCTTGTTTTAGACCATTAAACAAATTCAACTTGTATACATAATTTTATTTATTAGGTTATTCGAAACCTTTAGGTTCAGTCATAAATTTCTTATTCTATGTGACCATTCAAGAAAATATTTTTAACATCCATTTGGTGAATTTTCCAACCATTTTGAGATACAAGAGAAATAAGTAATCTAAAACTACTCATTTTTCCACATGAGTAAAGTTTTCAACATAATTAAATCAATGTTTTTATTAAAGTCTTGAGCAACTAAACTAGCTTTAAAATTATCAATTTATTAAATTGAGTTATATTTAATTTTATAAAGCCATCTAAAACCAATAATATTACTTTTAGGAGGAGAGACAAGTTCCCAAGTCTGATTTCTAATTAAGGATCTACATTTATATTGCATAATATTTTATCATATATCATGTTAAATGAAATCCTTGAAAGATGAAAGTTTAGATTCATAAAGAGTCATTTAAGCATGATAAGTATGTTGTTTTCTAGTCATTTTATTAATATTTTCAAAAAAAAGATTGAGATAAAAGTCCTGAAGGGCATGGTCAAAAGGGCTGAAGGGTCTAATTCATGGCAAAAGTGCCCAAAGGGTCTACTTCCTAGGGTACATTTTGATAGGAAAGGGCCCTTACAATTTTTTTGAAGGGTATCCAAAATTTTATCAAAGGGTACTTTCAAAAGGCTAAAGGGCATGTTCAAAATGTCTGAAGGAATATGTGTCCTTGACAAAACTTTCAAAGGGTAAGTTAGAGGCAAAGGGTCCTTTTAAAAGTCTCTAAATAATACCATAGAGAAAATTATTTTGGACAAAATATCTACAATAATTCTCTTGAAGACTCAATTTTTTTTAGACAAAATATCCAAAGGAATTTAATTAGATTAGAGATAGTGTCTTAGATGAAATGTCTAAAGGAAAGTTTCAGAAAGGCAAAGGTGTAGGATAAAATTTCTAAAGAAAATGTGTGGGATAAAAGTCCCAAAGGAAAAGTGTGAGGGGGCCGAAGGGAAATTTCAAAAGTCTTAAAGGAATTTTGTCAAGAAAATGGCCACAAAAAAAAAGCTAAAGAACATACTACATAAACCCTAAAGGGTAGGTTGGAAAAGCAAAAGGGAATTCAAAAGTCCTGAAGGAAAGTTTCAAAATATCAAAGGGTACTATGGAAATAATCTAAAGGGTCTACTTCATAGGGTATTCATTCATGAAAAAAGTCTCAAAGGTTTTACTTCATAAAGGATGAAGGGTACTTTCAAAGGGGCCAAAGGGAAATGTTAATTACATTGGGAAAAATGCCTATGGAAAATAAAGCCCATAGACCAATTCCATTAAAGGAATTGTTTTGGAAAAAATGTATGCAAAAATTTCTCTGATAAAGATAAGTCCACAAGAATTCATACGTGGAAAAAATCTTGACAAAGACAAATAGGATAATTCTAACACTATAAGTCCAAAAATACATTTTGAATAAGCCTCAAAATAATAATTAAAAGATAGTCCATGAAAAAATAAGTCCACAATAGTTATCTCAAAGTAACAAACTTAATAGAACAAAAGATCTAGTCTATGGAAACACAACACCAATGCCATCTTGTCAAAGTATGAAAGGCCAAATCATGATATTTTCCTAGAATTTACATAAACATATAGAATAGGGGGCTTAAAATCAATATAATAATATACAAAAAGTGGGTCCTTATTTCCTTATATAAAAATGGGGTGTTGGGTACATCAAATGACGACTTACAGGGGTAATACTCCAGGGTATTCAAGAACCCATAACCCTAGTTTGCAATCCTAAATCAATCATAAAATGTGCCATAGAAGCATAATTAAATTAGAAACATGAAATAAACTCCCAATTTAATTCACATAACATACTTGCTTTCTAATTTCTTGGATCTATGTGTGTCAAAATGTGTAGTTTATTTAACCCCTAAGGTGATGATTTTTTCAAAGGCTTTGATGGGGCTATAGGTTTCATTTCAATATCTATTAAATCTCAAAAATAAAGGAAACTCTGAAATTGCTTTGCTTCTATCTAGGAATCCATATCCTTGATAGAGATACCTCAAGATCCTCTTCTCTCTCCACTATTTTCTTTTGATCATGATGCATGGTACATTGACCTTATTTCATCATGTGGACCTTTTGATTTTATTTAGATTTTATTTTGATCTTTTAAATCCATTGGTTATTTCTCCTTTTTTAATTTCATTCTTGAATGGAAAAGAGAAGAGTGGAACCCCAGTGAGATGGTATAATTATAATACAAATAATTACTAGAACATCCCTGCCAACCACACCTATACCTAGAATTATCACTTCTAACAAGTATTTAATGTGATAAGTGCATTTGATCCAATAAAACAAGATTTTTAAAAAAAAAATTGTATGAATTAATCTAAGAGAAAATTCTACATGCCTAATAAAATTATTCAATTATGACACCATTTAGAATAATCCATGATTACCCACCTTCATCCTAAAGACTCAAAAACATAGAAATACACCTAATTTGTAAACTAGTCCCAAAGTGTCAAGATTTTAATTTCCCCTTTTCCAAAAGTCATAAGCTTATTTAGTTTTGATTTTAACTTGGTTATAGTTAGATAAAACATAATTATGATCTTTAGAAAAAGTAAATAACAAATAATCTAAGAAAGCAAGAAACTAAAGTAAGAAAGTTACTAAAATCTAATCTAGGAAACATGAAATCTAATCTATGAAAGCAAATATTGAAAGAAAGAAAGATTAATTTAGAAAGTAGGAAATTATTCTAATAAAGTGTGAAAGTTAATTAAAAACATGAAATATAATTTATGAAAGTATGGAACTATTCTAAGAAAGTGAGAAAGCTAATCTAATCCTATAACTATATTCATCTATCCTTCGTTACTTAGTAACATTAATAGATGGTAAAGTTCTGAAGTAGTGCTTAAGGAATTATCCATTGATTGGATATGAAATATAATTGCCTTGGAGGTAATTTAGATGAAATGCATTATTTCCCATGATCTCTAAAATTTGGTATGGTCCAAACTATAGTGGGGTAAACTTATCATGTTGTCATTTGTTATCATGATCTTTATCCCAAAGTAGCACTAGATCTGAAAGTATGAATGCTTTGAATTTGATCTCTTATCAAACACATCTTGACCATGTCCTAGTGTTTTTTTAATTTTTGTAAGGCTTTAGTCCTTGAATCTTCCATTTCTATAATGTTCAACAATCTTGATTCTGCTTTATCACTTGGTTCCATGTAGTCCTAAATGAACTGATAAGTAGGCAACTTCAACTTAATTGGGAACATAAGCTTGCATACATACACCATCAAATAGGGTGAAGATTTAAGGGATTTCTTGTATCTATTTTGGTCTAGCCAAAGAGAATACTTCAATAAATTATGCCATTCCCTAGGCTTGTCTCTAGATGACTTCTTAATTATGTCGATTAAATTCTTGTTTGTTGATTCTGTTAGTCCATTTCTCTGAAGGTAATGGTTATAAGCTAACTTGATAATTATTTGGTTATCATGTGCCCATTTATCAAATTATGTTGATATAAAATTTGGTCTATTATCATAAACTAGATAAATAGGCATGCCAAATCTAGTTGTTATGTGTTCTTCCAAAAATCAAATCATATCTTGTGCTCTATAATTATTTGTGGTTATGGCCTTAGTCCAATTGGTGTAATAATATGTAGTAGTAAGTATAAAATTATGGCCTACTAAGGAATTTGGGTTAATGACACCAATGAATTCTAAAACCCATTAGGCAAATGGTCATCCTTCAACAACTATTTGTAAAGGCATTGTTGCATGTACTTTTCTCTTGGTTAGAGCTTGGCATTCATGGCATGTTCTCACATGAGTGTGAGCATATTTAAAAATTGTTGGCTAGTAGTATCCCATTCTTAAGATCTTATGGGCTATAGTATTCCTAGAAGGATGGCCAATACCTATCTTTTTTTGTAAATTATTTAAGATATCTTTAACTTCCTCTGTAGATACACACCTAAAGTAAATATCTTCATAATTTTAATTTCTCTTGTAGAGGACTACCTTCTTAATCATGTAATGAGTAGATTTGAGCCTCAAAGCTCTCTTCCTCTCTATATTGAGCTCAAGGAGACAAGATATTGTAGTTAAATGTTGTATTATATAGGTATACCATTCTTTTTTAGATATATGAGCTTCACATACCTCTTCAACTATGATGCACAAATCTGGTTCAGTCATCAACTAAACAATGTCTTGCCTTTGAATGATCTTTATAGGTTTGATATTTAGGTTAAATTATTTCAGCCTTGAAATTCATTTACCTCACCATTATCCTATCTCATTCTATGATAGGGCGAGCTTGACAATAGTATTAGGCATGATGGTAATGAATTTATTCCTCAAGATGTAGTACTGAAACTTCTTCACTATTTTGAGAAGGTAAAAATCTATTTGTTAATCATAGAGTACCTAAGTTCTAAATATTTTAGGTTAGTGCTCATGAACATGATTGGATTATTGATCTCTTCCTTCTATGTGATGACAACATCAATTGTATTATCTAAAGAAAATGAATATAGGTAAAATCTCTATCAAAATCTAGACTGATCAACACTAGAGCCTATGATATTTCATCTTTAATGTCCTGGAAGGACTTTTGGGCTTTAGTTGTCCACTCTAATATGGAATCCTACTTGAGCATGGTGTTTAAGGGTTTGAAAATCTTTAAAAATCCTAAGATGAACTTCCTTATGAAGTTAATCTTTCTAAAGAATGATTTGAGATCCTTCTTGTTGTCTAGTGGTTAAATTTTTAAAATTACCTAAATTTTTTTTAGATCAATGGTGATCCCATTCTTGGTGATGATGTGACCCAAAAAATTACCTTTATTCACTCTAAATATGATTTTATTTGGGTTCAATGATATACTAAACCTTCTATATCTCTCGAATATGGACTGTAGGTGACTTATATGGTCTTTCTGATTCTTTGAAAATACCATAAGATCATCCATGTAGATAATTATGCATTTTATTGTTAATCCTTTGAAATAATGATCCATGGAATGTTGAAAAGGTGTTATTTCATTTATTAGGTCAAATTTCATCCTCTTATATGCATAAGTTCCCCACATCATAGTGAACATTGCCTTCATTCTATTCTCATATTGCACTAGTACCTAATTGTAACCTGTAAATCCATCCAAGAAGGACATCATTTTAGAACCACTTACTATTTGCATCACCTTATACAAATAAGGTAGGGGATAATTTTCCTTTTTAGAAGCCTTATTAAAGTTCATAAAATTGACACATAATATGATTTCACCATTCTTCTTTCTCACTAGGAGCAAATTGGCCACCCAAGTAGAATGTTAAACTAAGAAGATGATTTTTACACTTAAAAGATTCTCTACTTCTCTTTAAATAAGAGGTTCTAAAATAGGATTGACTTGTCTTTACCTTTATCTAAATGGTGTATGATCTAGCTTCAGGGGAATCATGTAAGTAATGACATGCGGGTTATATACTTTCAGATCTTCATATGTACAAGCAATGACATCCCTATATCAAGTGATTAAATCTTTCACTTATTGTCTCTATTCTGGGGTGCATCTGAGACTGATATTCACATAACATGGGTTGTGATCATCTCTTAGATTTTCCTTTTTAAAGTTTGATTCATTGAGCTTTAGTTGTCTTAGATGTTGTGCCTGAGTATCTATGTTGAATGGTCTTTCCAAGGAGACCAAGCTAGTTGGAATTCAAT
The DNA here is from genome assembly GCA_037957365.1 of Torreya grandis. Lineage (NCBI taxonomy): Eukaryota > Viridiplantae > Streptophyta > Pinopsida > Cupressales > Taxaceae > Torreya > Torreya grandis. The sequence goes on along the minus strand of JARHVA010003800.1, from coordinate 26,490 downwards.
TCTCTTTGAGTTAAAGAATGCCCTCTTTATCTTATTCCTCTTGATAGAGATAATTAATGTCCTTATCATTGATGATTTGGGATTCAAATTCCCCTAAATAGGTTAAATAATAAATAATCTACTGGTCATCATCAAAGACCTATAAATGTTTTATGTTATCTAGAATAGAGGGGTAAGGTACCAATTCAATTAAGAACTTCTTTACCTTAGATTCTTGTAGTGGCTCTAGATTAGCAGCAATAGTAGATAATGAATCAATAATTTAATTTTTATCTCTAAGAAGTGTTATGATGTTGAAAGCTTCAAAACTTTCAATTAGGTCCCATGCTCTGAGCTTGTATCTCTTCAATTAAGATGATTTGCATTGGTACTTATTTTTGACTTAATTGACCACTAACTCTGAGTCACCAAATACTGATATTTACTTTTCATTATTATTGATTACAAACTATAGTCTTAAAACTAAAGCCTCATACTTAGCTCTATTGTTAATACATGGATATTGTAGTTTTCATGATGCCAAGAATTTTTTACCTTATGGCTCAATCAACTCGATTCCAATTCATGATCCTTACTTATATCTAGTGCCATCAAAGTGGAGATTCTATAGCTAATTAGAGCCTTTAAGTTCTAGCTTCTATAGCTGATTCAAATTAGTAAAAGTATAAATACCATGGCTAGGTGACTCATACTTTACCTCTTCATTATTGACATTGTAACTTATAATAGGATACTTAATTTTTGGCTCTCGATCAATTCTAATCTGATTCACAACTCCTCTCCATGGCAGACATATATGAGAAAATTTGGTAGAGATATTTTTAAGTGTTTTGGACCAATCCCTACATAATAGCAAATTGTAGCCTTCAAATATGTCTACTAATATAATATCAATGGTCATTTTTACTCTTATCTCAAATTCTACTTGAATGCATACATTATTTAATTATCCAGCTACTAAGACCACCATCTTGTCTAGTTGTGAAACTATCTTCTTTGAAGGGCTTAGCATTAAACCAATATTTTGACATATGGATGTAGGCATGATAGTTGAAGATGCTTCAAAATCAAATAAATAGATATTAATATTCTTATCAAATTCCCTAATAGTCATTAGGAAGGGTAAAACCTCTATCTTGCTCTTGTAGATGATGTTGGTGTTAGATGCTTTCCCTTTGTCTATAGACATTTTCTCTTTTTCCATAGGTGCCTTTCTAGTAATGGACTTATAGAGCAGCTCCTTCTATTTGGTGATCTATTCTAACTCATGAAGATTTATATTCACCTTGATTTTATTCATATCTTCAATAATATTGTACCCTCATTTATTTGATTCCTCCTTGCTCAGTTGCTGATCATTCCCCTTTGGAAAGGGCGGATTATTGTCTGTTTTAGGATTAGGAGGAATCACCACGGTATTTGGAAAGGTCAATGTTTTGAGTGGTTACTTATTCCTTATATTGTATACACCTCTCTAAAACTATTTGAAATCATGAACTTCATCCATGTTTTCCTATGGCTCATTGTCATCCTCACCTAGAAAAGGAAACTTGTGAGTTTCAAAGAACATGGTAGTACTAGAAAAGCTAGGATTTAAATGATGCATGGGTATATTATGCATCTGATATTATCTAACCACCTCTCTCTAAAATAATTCAAATGATGCACAAAATTCAATGTAGTTAAGCTCACCATGCTCAAAAGTATTATGAATTCTACACTAATTGGGAAGAGACATCTCTCTATGTTTATTTATGAAAGTTTGTTGGGATATTCAGGCTTGTTGAATGGTCTATTATATCTTTGAAATATAGTATTCTAATTACCAATTTGGCCATTTGCATTTCCCATCTTCCTTTTCATATTTAGGAAATCATTTCTCAATTTTTGAACCATCTTCTAAATAAAATCTAGCTCTACTTTTATGGAATATATACCTTGTAAAATGGTAGTGAGAAGTTCAGTTACTTGTTGGTTATGTTGATAACCATTTCCCATCACATGATTGTTAAAGTAGCCAAAATTAGGTTGTGTTTTATATGTCAATGGAGGTAGTGTGTATAATTGGTTCTAATTTAATACCAAGACATTTTACTTACATGTGGAACTAGATTTAGTGCTAGAAAACTATTGTTGACATTAGGTGCTCTAGGTGTCTAAGGATTGAACTACTTATCTATGGTGATAGCTTCCTTAAATTATAATCCCAAAGTGTTATCCATAATTTCTCTTCTCAAAAATACTATAGTGATAGGGTCTAAGTCATTCTTGTACATTTATAATGCTAGTGCCACCTCTAGTTTATATATTGGGGTCAACCAGTTGTACATCTTCTACCATCTTGTATTGAAAGCATGTATGGGATCATTAGGTTCCCTCTTCATGTTGGTGAAGTGTTGGTATAACAAACTAGGATTGGTGACCTATCCAAACTATGCAAGAAAATCTTCTTGACATTCATCCCAAGAAGTGATGATTTTTTTTGTTAAATTAAAATACCAATCATAATTAGAATCCATCAAAGTAAAAGGGAATAATCTACATCTAACATCCTCATTTATGACATGTATTAATCATAAATCAGATTTAACTAATTTGATATGTTCCTCTGATGTCCTTGCTCCTGAAGGAGAAAAGGATGGAAAGTACTTCATGGGATTTTGAGGTAAATCATGCATGTCTCCTAGGATGGTGATAGGAGATCCAACTAACCAAGGTTGTTGTTGATCCATTGGTTGATTAACAAGTAAATATTTCCATACAAATAATGGGTTTTTTATTAGAGAGGGATTGTTCTAAACTGGGGATATTGGCATAGTCCTAGGTCTCTTATGATTTGATAAGGGTGAGACTAATAAACTAGCTTGGAAATTAGATCTAGTCACTCTCCTAGGTGACTCTAGTGTAACTCTACGCAAAGGATAACTACCATTATTGGAGGTGTTTCCCTCCTTTTAATACTAGTTAACTATTGGTGTGGGTTTTATGCACATCATAGCCATAACGAGGTATCCTCTAAAATTTTGGGATCTCAATGAAGGCAAGCTCCACTCCAAGGCATGATTTATAGGTATGTGGTCTATTTCAACATGTCAATGGAATAGCAAGTAGGGCATGTAGGCTGTTGATAAAGGTTTTGGATAGAGGTGTTGTTCTAATAAGGGGAGTGAATCTCTATGTGAGTTAGATGGTCAGTTGATTGTTAATATAGAGTGGGTAGATCTCAAAACAAACTCAAAAAATAAGGGAAAGGTAAGGAAAAAAAGAAAGCTTCTATGATTTTTTAGAACTACTCCCCTGGATGGTTTATAAAAGGATAAGTGCTCTCAAAACCTATGCATATTGCTAGCATAAATTATACACACACAATCTGACATGGATACAAAGTCTAAGGAGATAAAGATGTAGTAAATTCACAAGCCTCATACAAAGGTTGCTCCTTTTAGGGTAATTGTTGCACACCCTTAATTAGGAGATTATAGCTTAGGATAGTGAAGTATCTAAAGTAGTTGTTGTGAATACATATAAAACTACATCCAAGAAAGCACTCATGCACAATAAAAAATATGAATATATTTGAAAATAACTATTTTAACCAACATATTTACCAATCTTTTAGTAGTTATTACACACCTACAAATTAGTATATCAATCAAAATAATCAAGAATCTATTCATACATTTTGCACACTAAAGATTATTAAAACATACAACCAAAAAAACTAACAACTAATTACATAGAAATTGGAAAGAAAACACACAAACACAATCATTGATGATCAAAATTATTTTTGCTCTTTTATTCAAACATTCTTTGACAAAAATCCAAGTTGGATTATAATTGTTTATATAGACTTGGGGAAGGGGTCATCTCATCCTCTAAGTTCATGCAAGCTCATTACATGTGGTAGTTAGAACATGTAGTTATAATTATGGTCTAAAATTGTATAAGAGTCTTCTTAAAATTATACATTTAAAATAGCCTTTGCCAAAGCTATGTAGCATGTGTATATGTAAAATGATAGAGGTAATTTTTAACAATTATAGCTCAAATTGTATGCAAATTTAGAATGTGCACCATTTACCAAAATTGTGCATACCTCATTTTATAGGTTATGAAAAGAACTTGTTGATATTTTAGATTAGCCACCTTAAAATGGAACTCAGATATGCATTGCTTTCCAATGTTTTTTAATAACTAGGGACACTTTTGTTAGTTGTGATTGGTTTAAATTAGTGCATTGCATGTTTGCCCATGTCTTTATAAAGTATTCCTTTGAAAGGATATATAGGGTATTAACTAAAGGAATTGACATGCTCATTGGATTTACCTTTAAGATGCCATGTAATTGTATCCTTCTATTTTTATATTATTGGATCCCCACTACTTACTCACATGCATGTTCATATTCATGGTCTTAACTGTGAGTCCTAATGTTTATTGATAAATATATCACAAGTGTCCAAATATCTAAGTATTATATCCATAATGCCCTGCTAACTTTCAAAATGTGACACATGTCAACACATTATTGAATCTAGGATCTTTGAAAAGTCTATGTTGATCTTATACCATCAATGATTTATGCTGGTTTAATGTGGTTCATCAGATTTTAGTGTTTTTGGCTCATTGACTATTTTGTGCTTGACACTTGTCATTCCCTATTTTGTTTTACTTCATACATGTGCCACTTGGTAGCTACTCAGGTCTTTTAAGTTCTATGTATTGGGCTCCCTATTTCTTACTAGGGGTCGTTGGATCTATGCATTGGGCTCTCATGATGGTGACACTTGTCACTCTCACTAAGCTTTGACATTTAAACTCCCTCTCACATCATTTGATCAAATGGGCCTGAGTGGATGTGCATCATAAGATCTTGATTTGAATCCAAATGGGTAATTTATGAGGTTAAATTCGATGTTTGTGTGACCATCAAATGATGTCCTCACAACTATCAATGACATCTGCATAACTATCAAATTTAATCTCCTAATTCTGACCATTATTGAAGTTAAATTTGATGTTTGTGTAACCATCAAATGACATCCTCATGATCATCAATTGATGTCTACATGACTGTCAAATTTAATCTCATCAACTTGACATGTGTCATTTCTTTGGGATTCCCTAATCCTATAAGAATAAATGAAAATAAGACTAAGAATAATACTTTGGGAAACATATATCAAGAACCCTGCATGAATGCTTTAATCTAAGTCCTTAGTATTAATAAATATGTTTTGGGCCTAGGCTAAAATATTGAATTAAGCTTGAAACATAATGAAATGCTCTCTAAACATAGTTGCCACTTGGTAGTATGGTATTTATTTTAGGGTAATTATTATGGGAGAATTGTCATCAACTTATATGTAGGGGGATTATTTTAGGGGAATTATTTTAGACAAAATGTCTACAACAATTCTCTTGAAGGGTCATATTTGTCAAACAAAATGTTCAAAGAAATTGGCCAAAAGATAAAAGTCCTAGGGAAAAAGTCTTAAAGGATAAGTCTCAAAGGTAAAAAGAGCCTAGGATAAAGTCTCAAAGTGTAAGTGACCACTTCAAAAAGGGTTGAAGGGTTAGGTTTAGAAAGTTTGAAGGGTATGTGTCCTTTAAGGGAAATTTTTCAAGGCTTTTATGTCGAACAAAATGTCTAAAATATAAATTTTAAAGGAATTGGTTGAAGGATAAAATGTTCATAATGATAGGCTTGTAGGACCCAAAAAAAATGATCGAGATAAAATTATTGAAGGGCATGATCAAAAAGGATGAAGGGTCTACTTCATGATAAAAGTACCTGAAGGGTCTACTTCATAGGGTAAATTTTTATGGGGAAGGTCCCTTATAAAATTCTTAAAGGGTATCCACAAAATTCCTGAAGGGCACTTTCAAAATGTTGAATGACATGTTCAAAAACTTCAAAGGCATATGTGTCCTTAACAAAAATTTTGAAGGGTAAGTTGGAGGTAAAGGGTCCTTTCAAAATTCCCAAAAGTATTCCATTGGGGGAATTATTTTGGACAAAAAATCCACAAAAATTAGCAATAAAAATCAATTATTTTAGATAAAATGTCTAAAGGAATTCAATTGGATCAAAGAAAGTATCTCAGATGAAATGTCTAAAGGAAAGGTTTAGAAAGGCAATGGTGTGAGACAAAAGTCACAAAGGAAATGTGCAAGATAAAAGTATCAAAGGAAAAGTGTGGAGGGGCCAAAGGGAAATCACAAAAGTCCTAAAGGAATTCTATCAGGCAAAATAACCACAATAAAAAGGTTGAAGGACATATTGTATAAATCCTGAAGGGTAGGTTGGCAAGGCAAAAGAGCATTTCAAAATTCCTGGCAGAAATTTTCAAAATGTTGAAGGGTACTTTGGTAACAATCTGAAGGGTCTACTTCATAGGGCATTCATCCATGACAAAATTCCCAAAGGATCTACTTCGTAAAGGATGAAAGGTACTTTTAAAGGGGCCAAAGGTCAATTTTAAATATGTTAGGAAAAATGCCTATGAAATAGAAAGCCCACAAACCAATTCTATTAGAGGAGTTATTTCAAAAAAATTGTCTGCAATAAATTATTTGATAAAGATAAGTCCACAAGAATTCATACATGAAAAAAATCCTGATAAAGACAAATAGGATAAGTCTAACACCATAAGTCCAAAAAGATAATATCCATAAGCCCTACAAGAATAAGTCAAATATAGTCCATGAAAACATAAGTCTACAACAATTAACTTGAAGTAACAAACTTGATAGAACAAAAGATATAGTCTATGGAAACACAATACCAATGCCATATTTCAAGTTAATGAAATTCTAAATCATGATCTTTTCCCAAAGTGTGCATAAACATATAGAAGAGGGAGCTCAAAATCAAGATAATAATCTAAAAAAAGTGGGTCCCTATTTCCTTATGGAAAAAGTGGGGTGTTGGTTACAACAATTATAAAGTGTATGTCAAGACTCCTAACACCCTTATACTCACTCTAAACATGCCAATTGATCACAAAACACTGATAAATCCAAATAAATAAACATCAAAATGAGTCATCCTTAGTAGGATGCTCTTGAATCATACTACTGAGGTGAAAAAATAACTTTCCTTGAAAGTTTTTCCAACTCGTTTTGACCTTATCCTCGACATCTCTCTCTCATGGTCACTCCAATTGTGCAATGTTACATCCTCTTAGGTCCCAAGGCCTATGAGTGACACATAGACCTCCACATGCTTGGACCAACACCACCTTGTTTTTTTCCTTTGAGGTTATCTTATTTCATATTGATCTCTGGCTTGATCATCTTCATCTTCTTGGTGTTCTCTTACAATAAACCTACACATGGAAACCGCACTCTTTCACTTCCATGCTTGTCTTGTATATGCTTAGATTTACTGCTTGTTGGATTGTGTCTTATTGTGTCATCATATCATCTAAAACAATTTCAACTTCTTCAACCTTAGTATTCTTATTTTACTATTGTTCACTCTCCACCTAGTCAATCATTTCATTGCTCAAAGCCACCTCTCTCAGTATAATAACCTTATGAACAAAGTTGTCTAAATACTCCATGCTTTATATGAAGGAAAACTAATGGAATAAGTTTGAAAATATCATTTCCAAATATTCATTAGAAAATAACTCAGCATGTTGGTCTACCTATAACATCTCTTTGTTACTTATATTCAACATCTCATAGTGTTTTTTATATGTTGCACCTTCTTTTCTTATTACCACGACATCTTGTACTACACTGTCATCACCTTGGATCTTGATTTCAAGTTTCACACTTTTGTCCTCAATGTTTCAACTAACTTCCTTTTCCAAGTATTCCTTCTCTCCAAACATCATGACACTACTTGGTATCTCCTTCCATGATTAACTATCTTTCAATGGGGTTAATGTGTAAGTGTTTAGGGTTATACATGATGGGAGAGCCAACACTTAGACCATGTCAGTATGATAGGAGGGTTTAGGGTTTAGTGTTGGCTCTCCCATCATTTATAACCCTCCTTTCATATTAACATGGTATACCAATAATTATATGTCACACATCAATGGGAATTACATCACATAAGATTATATCTTTATACCCACCTATTTACAAATCTACATAGATTTGTTCATTCACTAGGACTTGGTGATTATTTTAAATCCAAGAGACTTTGTAAGGACTTGTATTCTTATTACACTCTAATCCTAGTTTATACACCATCAAATAAGACACAATATTATCCATGCTACTATCATCATCTATGAATTTATAAAATTTACCTTTTCTCTTGCATATGGTCTTGAACAACATTTTCCTTTGTGGTGGTTATCTCTCCTCATGTCTGATATTCAAATGGACTCTCCTAATCAGCAAGATCTCCCCTATTTCAAGTTATTATACATATGTTGGAAAAGTATCTACAATCTCCTATTCTTGTTGAACCACTTGGTTTCTAGTCTTATTCCAAGAGCTACCTATTTGGATGTCTTCAGGACACTCATATGACCTATGTCTTACAAATTTATTGCATTTGAAGAACTTACCTACAAACTAATTGTTTCCTCTTCCTCTACCATATGATCTTCCACCTCTATATCCATAACCACCTCTATTGTATTTATTTAAACTCTCTAATATAATACCAACTTCTTTGCTTTGACCTTGAAATTGAACTCTATTACATATTTGTCCTCTTCCTTCTGATTTCCCTCTACCTCTATAACTTTTACCACCTCTACCTATATTTAGTTTATTTTGCCTTTTAGTAAACTTATCTTCTACCCTTAATGTAGCTTGATAGGACTTTTCAACTATTCTAGGTGTTAATATGCTTATCTCATCTTGAATGACAAAATTTAACTCATAGATATATCTATCAACTTTATCTACATCCTCCTCTATGTGTCCTACTCGGATGGTTATCTTGTAGAATTCCCTATGTACTCTTTCACTATCATATCCTTTTGCCTTAGATTTTGTATCCTTTTAAACAAGTGGATCTATTAGTCTTTAGGCATGAATTTTCCTTTCATATTGGCCACCATTTTATCTCATGACCTTATCTTCTCTTTTCCCCTTCTTCTCTCCTCATGTATGCCATCCCATCACAAGGATGTGTTGCTTCCTAGTTGTACACCTCTTTAATATGGCCTTGCACGCTTGAAGAAAATGGAAAAAAATGATGAGAAATACACTAGTATATTGTTATAGATGGGGAAGGGTTGGGTATCAAAAATGGACTAGACTGAAAAAAATATTGAGAGGCACTGATAAAGGGTATGGTCAGCTCCCTACTACTTCTGGCTCTACCTAAACTAAGGTCAGAGGAACTAAGGGGTAGCTCTGTCATAGGAAGAGATTATGTATTTCAACATCCATGGTGATTATTGACACAAATAGACATAAATGTGACCAGGGCACAACCAAACTTGCACACTCTATTTGAGAAGGGTCATCACAAAAAAGCACAAATGCACTAGATCATATTCAAGCTACTAAAGATAGATATGTATATGGCTGCAACTTTCATTATTAATAATCTTTAAAATATAGGTTGAATGGAAAACTATAATCCTAGTATTTAAAGCACAAAATGAAATTACATTTAAAGTATGAAAGATCTCATGCATTTTAAAGTCAAATAACACTTATAGTATGTAAAGGGTGTATTATTTATAGGGTGGGATGAGGTAGGATAGTTAGATGATTATATAAAAATGGCAGGTGGTATGTTGGTGGCCTATTTCAAATAGCAAGGTCTCTTACAATGTTCATCACATTATCCTTAGAAAAATATGTAGAAAAGACTCATACAAAATAATGGGAAATACCAAATGGTCCATGAAAACCTAGAGCATACACTGAAACCAAACTTTCAATAAACTTTTTCCTATCAAATTCATAGACATAGGGTGCCTAAAAAGGTCATTCAATAACATATTTTCAAAGTTAAACTATAGAAATGGATTTACAACCTGGATATATGCTCAAGATGATAACCAGTAGTGAACATAAATGCAAATATCCAATCATCAAGCCTTATAAGACATATTAATGCACTTCATCAATAAGAAAGAGAAACAACAACAAGCATTTTCATTAATCTTGAAAATAAACTTTACACATCAATTATTCAAAATTATGCCAAGGGAACAAGAATAGAGAGTTTTCTCTTTTGAAAAGGGAGACATACAAACATGCTCTCAAAGCTTGCTAATGGTTATATAGTTACAACCACCTTAGCAAAAGAGACAAGATCTACACATAGAGATTGATCCTAGAAAAATTTATGTAGAACCTAGACTTAGTAAACATAAACACCTAAAACAATGACCAACAACAACCTCAAAATATATAATAAGCCTTCTATTTAAACATTCTAAACCCTTTTTAATTATAGGATTGTGGGTCAAAATTTATAAAATTGTATAGCAACCCCTCAAATTTTCCAAGATACTTCTAGTTAGAAAATATTCTATTGTCATGGCTAAAATCTTCATCCATTTGCAAGAAAAATCATTGTTCTAATTACCTCTATAGGGAATGATGAAGATTCTATAACAACCTATTTGACTTCTTTACTAGAGATGTATTTAAATGAGTTGGAAGGAGAATATTCATGGTTTAGGTAAACAAACCATTTGTATTTATATGTAACTACCTATGGATCACCCTGATCACTGACTTGGTCAGCTTGAGATTTATGGATAGTTTCCCTCTCCCTCATGCACACCATAGAACAACCTGTTCTTGCAATGATGACTAGAAAATATTCTTAGCCCATGGCCCCTTGAATGATCTTATTTGGATTGTCCCACCTTGATCTTACAAACCTATAATATCTCTTCTAATGGAGGAGCTTAGATAAACAAAGTAAATGAAAAATGCCAAACTTAGGTTAAAATAAATTCTTTACCCTTTTGGATCCAATCTATTTTTTCATGTATTTGCACTTCACAAATTTGCCTTTTTCACATCTAGAAATCTTCAGATTTGTCTTTGTGCAAATTTTCCCGTTTATGATTTCCTTCATATTTTGTAATGCATAAATGCATTATTTTCACTTTTGACTTATTGGGGAAATTTTGACCCCACTTGGTAATTTGCAATTTATGCAATTGGCACTTATAGTCCCCTAGGAAGTTCCCCTAGGCAATTTTCAAATGAGCACATAAGGGGTTAATAAATCCATTTTAAATTATAATGCACTGATCATAATCTTTTCATTCTTTTAAAATTTCTCATCATATAGGCTTTACCCAAGATCTACATAAAGGTTATTAATTATATGAACAAAAGCCCCTTTTTATTCTATACATGCTACAAACATGTAATATATTTTCCTACATTCAAAAATGGGATTTATGCATTGTCTAATTATCAGGGTCACAATTTAGAATCAATACTTGACATATCTAGGAACCCATTCTCTACCCTAACTTTATACTTTAGCAAAAGTGCCTTTATCTCCTTACCATGGAAAGCTAGTGACATTATTAACATTTGACCTATGTGCTATTCACAACATCCCTAGGGACTACATTATGAGACTTTGGATAAATAACCTATGGCTACCCAATCAACCCATGCCCTATGGCTGCAAAAGTGCCTTTAAACTTCCTATGGAGATCTCATGGTCTATTTAAAACTTCCCTAGTCAATCTACTTATCACTGGTGAAAGCTCCATAAACTACTCTGTATAGAACCTTCAAATATGATTTGTGTGCCTATGTGGTATTTACCATGTCATGTTGATGTTCACAAATATAATTTCCCCTTTTTTCATTTAAAAAAAAATCACCATGGCTTAAAATTGGCATTCTCACACCCATCATTGAATGTGTATATGAATGTCTTTGATGGGCACATGACCATCAATTTTAGGCCCCAATTAATAATTATCATGGCATAAATTTGACATATGCATGCCTGTCATTTGACATCCATGAAACCATTAGTGACATCCATATGACCATTAAATTTAAGCCCCAAATGAATACTGATTGAGTTTAATTTTGACATCTACATGACCATCAAAGATGTTCATCCAACTATCACACTGCTAGTTCCCCTTGTCGAGATCTCAACACATGTCCTCTTTGCATTCTTCCAAAGATTCCTGTGACTTTGTTGACCCTTGTGTGCTATTGGATCATTAGTTAACCCACCAAGATGGTGACACTTTTCACTCTCATGGGGCTCTTAGAGATTTTGATGATTCAACCCTACTCCCACATCATTCAATTAATCTACTCCATGTCGATGTGTACCATATAATCATGATCCATCAACCCAATCATGATTACTTAAAATTGGACAAGGAAAAGTACCAAGTTCAAGCTCAAGACGTTAAAAAATTAAGACAAAGTATTTATCCTAAGGTTTTGGGGTGTTGATAAATGTGAAAGGGACCCAGGATTTTTACACTAAGCATATAACAAAGGGACCAAACATTACTTGGACCACACTAATAAAAAAATGGACTGCATACATTAGCCAAACCATGTAAATAAATAAATAATAGGGACTAGGCTATGAGATACAAAAGAGGACTCAATATGAATTTTTATATTAAGGTTTGGTCATGTTAATAAACATGACTGAGCCTTAATATAAAAATAAAAGTAAGTCCTTAGCATATTTAAAATGTTCCTACTTAAATTGTTCCCACTAGATTTGATTTTTAATTAATAGGTTTTAGCTAGGGTAATTGGAACAAGGATTTCAAAATGGTCAGACATGAACTCACTTAGCTTTTTGATAGACCAAAGGCACTTGAAAACTATAATTGGGCAAGAAACTCAGGCATTCATACTTGATAAGGGATCAATTACTTTAGTGTAATTTTGGGCAATAACATTGGCTCTCACCTAGGGATGCATAACCCCTATAGGTGTGTAAAGAACCCCAGAACATAAGACTAAGTGTCAATCCATTGGGTCACAGAGTCAAGATTTAACATTTTACCAACTATAATTATGAAGGCTTAATAAAACAAGTTAGTTTGACAAAAATAGATCAGGAAGATCCAAAAATGAACACAATATAAAAGGAACTATACAAATAAGGCCCAAGGCAAAGGGGTGAAAAAATAAAAAAGGATAAAACACTATATAATTATGTGCATAGTTGTAGATGGACTCAATCTAGGAAGTGTTTTAAAAGTCTACCATTGAATGGAATCTCTAGTATTTTACCATCTAAGTCTCTCAAAAATAAAGTATGCTCCCTAATCTAACAGTTAATGGAATAGAGATCCATCCTCAAGGCATTAAATTTACCATGTTTTCCTTTCTCTTCATGGCTATTATCCTAAAGTAGAACCAAATCACCTACTTATAAGGTTCATGGAGTGACCTTCCTATCAAATATTTTCTTCATATTTTCCTTGAACTTGAGGTTTCTTTCATGATCTTGTCTTTGAATTTCATCAAGCTCAATAATCTAGTTCATCCTACTTTTATAGTGGTTGATTTGCTCATCTTCCTCTAGTTGTTGCATGAGCTAATAGGTGGGAAACTATAAATTCATAGGCAAAACTACATGAGCTCCATAAATAATCTCAAAAATGATTCTACATGTGGCTCTCTTGGGCAAGATCCTATCAGTCGATAAAATAAACATCAACAATTCACCCCACTTTTGCTTATTTTCTTCCAATATCTATCTAATGATTTTGAACAAGTTTTTGTTACTAGGTTCTTCTTGAACATTCCCTTGAGGGTTGTAATTTGAATCATAGGTCAATTTAATCCCATACTCTTTGAACAATGCCACTAAATTTTTAGCTTTGAATCTCATAGTATTATTAGCAATAACTTTAATAGGCACACCAAATCTATAAATAATTTGATTTAACAAAAAATACACAACTACCTGGTGTGTTACTTTCTTTTTGAGGACTTCTTCAACCCATTTTATGAAGTAGTCAGTTGCAACTAGTATCCATCTATGTCTATTACTTGATGAATCAATAATTTATCTAATGAAATCCATTCCCCATTGTTAGAATGGGCATTCAATCATCATAGGATGTAAGGGGAGAGAACCTGAAGCTTTCATTCTCCTAGCAAAGTGCTAACAGTTCTCACATTTTATGACTATCTAAGAAACATCCTTGAACAATGATTCCCATCAATAACTATCTCTTAGAATTTTATGAGTTGTAACCTTAGGTGCAAAATTTCCACCGCAAACTCCACTATGGAATTCTTCAATCAAGTCAATAGTCTATTCTTTCATCACACATCTTAGGAGAACCCCATATAGATTCTTCCATGCTAATCCATTCTCAATTAAGAGGTATTTTTGGGACATAAGCTTAAGATTTATTCTTTGATTTTAATCCAAGTTACGGGATAACATATATTTTTTAAGTAGAAATATCTCTATACCATGGAGACATGTTAAATTGACTCCATGAATTATCAACAATAAAAATAGCAGTGTTTACCTCAACTCTTAAAAATTAGTCTTAATCATAATCTTGGCCAAACCCATCCCTCTTACTAACTTGGTAGTTTGAATATCCATGTCATATTTAACTTGTTGACCCACCTACATATCTTGTTGGATACTTCAATCTGAGTTAAAATGTCCTTCACCATGGTGTGTGAGATGTAGGAAATAATCTTTAAATTTAGAATATATGGGCTAAATGTTTTAGTAGCCTTTAAAAGAGTGAAATATTTTTTTCATGATAATATAGTTCAATTGAGGACCTTTAATAGATTTTATAAATAAATCTATGGGCTACTCATGGCCATCTTCATTATTTTGAAACAAGATAGTAGAAATAATATTGTATGATGCAAAAGAGAATATCTAGAATGAATTTGTGTAATTAGGACTGGCCAAAATAGGGGCAAAATTTAAATCTCCCTTGATGTCATTGAACACTTACATGGCATTCTCCTCCCATTTGATGGTCTGGTCCTTCTTCAACATGGAATTAATAGGTAGAGTAATCTCTACAAAATTGGACACAAACCTCCTTACAAAGTTTATTTATCTAAAGAAATATTGAATTCCTTTCTTGGAATATGGGATAGGTACTTTGTTAAAGGATTTGACCGTTTAGATCATGACACCACCCTTAGACACTATATGTCTAAACAACTTGGCCTTTTATACTCCAAATTGGTACTTATTCAGATTAAGTTAAATTCTAAACTCCCTACATCTAATATACATTTTTTCTCGATGCTCCAAATACTCTTCTCCAGTCTTGGAGTACATGTAATGTCATCCTAATAACAAACAATGAACTAGTTAATTATCCCTACAAAAATGATGTCCATAGCTCATTGAAACATTTCACCAACATTCATAAACTAAAAAGGCATTCTTATATATGCATATGTACCCTAAGGCATAGTGAATGCAATATTGGACCTCTCAGATTCCTTCACTACACCCTGGTTATAACCTAAGAAGCCATCTAATGTGGACAACATTTTAAATCTAGTGACACTTTGTAGTAGGTTCTCCATATTGGGTAAGGGATAATTGTCTTTTAAATGAGCTTTGTTTAAATTTTGTAAATCCGCACACAAGTGGATGTCACCATTATTCTTCCACATAGGGACTAAGTTCACCACCCATGATGAATACCTAATAGCCTAAATGATACTATTTTCACATGCTTATTTAATTATTTAGTCATCTTGGTGGCCAAGATGGGGTTAATAGGTCTCTATTTTTTCCTAAAAGGCTTACTATTAGGATACAATGAGATGACATGTTGAAACATGTCTTACATATATGATTTCAACTTAGAATAAGACCATGCTAAGTAATCCTAGTACTTCCTTAACAACTACATATAAACTTATTTCTCAACCACATTTAGGTGAGTACCCAGTTAAACCTTTCTTGGATTTTCATGAGAACCCAAATTAAAATCAACCACATCTTTTGAGATAAATGAGTCTCTTAATTTGATTCTATCAGCTCCATCAAAATATGACTCTAGACTTACCAATCCCATTGGGAGCATGTTTTTCTTTAGCTAAATAATGTCTTTCCCAAATAGGGTTTCTTTTCCATCACAAACCCGAACCATAGATTCCAATTCTATGAGCTGATCATGGAACTCAACCTCATAATTTAGAAACCTTCTAATCTAGTCATCATCTTTAAACACCTACAAATGATGAACATTATCTAGGACTAAAGTCTTAACAAGAACCTCCACTTGATACTGATAATGAGGGCTCATATCTATAATATCAAATTGAGCACCCATCCCTACAAGTTTGTCAACTTCTTTGTTGAAGCTTCTATCATGATAGCAGATGTTGAATGCATTAAAGAATTCAAATAAATCCCAAATAATATTTTGATATTATTTCAACCTTTTATTTTTGTGGCAAAAGCACTATGGACTTGATTTACCACTCGCTTAGAATCACCCTTAACAATCAAGATTTTAAATCTATGTTCATGGGTAATCCATAGACCAAGCTAGAGTGTCTCATACTCAACAATATTATTTGTGCACTTAAAGGACAAATAAAAATAAAACATAAAAAATTTACTATGAGGGCCATATAAAATAACCCCAACTCTATTTCCAAGATTGGAGTAAGCCCCATCAATGTACATTTTCTAAACCATACTTTCTTTATTAGGTTTAAAATCAAGAACAATAGGCTATTCATTGATATCAATGTTCCCAAAAAAGTTACCAATATCAACATCTATGTACATCACTTTATTAAGAGCACATTTCAGATCTTCAATTACATGTAGCATCTTTGACTCTCTATAAATCTTGAACATCTTATCCTCTAGTAGGATGGTGGCATAATAAAGGTCCATCTACACGCTTCCACCCATGCTAGCATCCCATTTACATGACAACAACATCCCCCACTTAGGTAGGTAGTCTACAGCTACCATGTCCATGTTTAAATACTTGCCAAGATGAAATGCCAACTGTACAACCAACCCTTTGACCTATTCAACCACTAAAACCTCTTGTGATTCCATGGCATAACACTTACTAAATGCTAATGTATTTCATTTAGGACAC
The DNA here is from genome assembly GCA_037957365.1 of Torreya grandis. NCBI lineage: Eukaryota > Viridiplantae > Streptophyta > Pinopsida > Cupressales > Taxaceae > Torreya > Torreya grandis. Next base: position 9,460 of record JARHVA010003800.1, on the reverse strand, counting down.
CCAAGGGCATCACATTACAAGAATATTTGAAGTCAAACATGAAGTTGTGAACAATCAAATCCTTGATCAAAAGGGTTGTATTAAATGGATCTACATTCAGCTAACTCTCCATTAATACAATCCCCAAATAGACCTCTAGAGAAGGTTCAACAACCTCTTCTAATTCTTCATCACTTTTTGGGGATGTTTGGGGTAACTCAATTTCATTCACAACTAACTTCTCACTAAATTACAAGTATTCAAATGCCCTCTTACTATGTTTAAGTATTATTAACAATTCAATAAGTGTCACATTGATTTTTAGTTGGCTCAACACTTGGGCCATATTAAATATGTTATATTGAGGAAGAGGAGTATTAGGTGGAAGGGTGATAACACTTTTATCTAGAATAAAATCATTGAAGGTCTAAAGTGGAGTAGGCTAGGATGGATTTGAATCTTTAATAGAATCTTTCAAATGTGGATTTTGTTTAAACTCATTAACACCCTTAGGGATACTAGACAATATGGGCACTCTATTTTTTGATGAAACACCTCTACGCTTAAAAAATTAGGAAATGGGCATTGGTTTGGAAGCCTTAGGGGATAATGTAGTTTTATTAGCATCCTTATTAACATCCCTTACCTTTAGATTTATAGGGGTAGTGTCTTGAGGAGAAGAAACCTAATATTTTATTCTTAAGTGATACTCCTCTTGGGTAATTATTGCATTGATTAGTAGTTGTTTATCCTCAACTAATATAATCCTCCCATCATATTTCTTGATCATCATGGAACATAAAAAATATAAATCATGAATGGGTAATTCATATGCTTGTACCATATTAACGTCATAAGCAAATTTAGGAGTTGAGACACTTACCTTCTTAATTGCATTCCAAAATTATTCAATAGTATTAATACTCAACAATTTTGTAGAGGTAGTCATCTCACTTGGGGGATTTGACAATTAAACATTAGGATCTCATCAAATGATGATGCAGACCCAAGTTCATTTGCATATTCATCAATTAGTTTAATGATATCACATGGGTGATGTGGAAAGAATCACTTGCCACACCAATCAATATCAATGTCACAATATGTAGCATTCACCTTGGCATTTAAAGGATCAGGCACCTCTTTTCCAACCCCTCTATTCTTATTTATTTTTGTTCTTTCACTTGTAGGCCACTTCCCTCTGTCATTATCTCTATTGTGGAAAGTAGGCCAATTTAGTGATTGATTTGGATTTGAATCTAGCTTGTAGTTATTAGACATATGAGGGACCCCCTTTTCAACTCTAGCCAACTTATATGACATTTTGTTAATATTAGAGGCCAAAGTTCTGATAATTTCCTCCAAGTTGGATACCTTAGTGGACTATGTATTTTCTAAATTGATTGAATTCACATCAATCCTCTTGTTCATGGGCTTTCTCACAACCTTTATGCCATTCTCAATTTGGATGGTCATATTGAATGACAACTATAGGTTAGTGAGAGCCTTATCCCTCAAGTAGTATGCAGCCTTCTTACCAAAGGCATCATAATACTTTATCAAGCATGTTGTATCACTAGGCCTGATGTTTTTGGGTAGTCATATCATAGTTTTATTAAATTTAGTGTTGAAGTATTGCACACACTCATTAGGATTCTTTTTGATATTTTTAAATTTATGCAAGAGAAACCTTTGATCAATCCTAGCACCATACTAAATTTTAAAACCATTATGCATGTCCTCTCATGAATCAATGCATCCAACGAGAAGGGAATTGAACCATTCAAAGGCATCTTATTCTAGCATGTGCAAAAATAACTAGATGCACACATCCTCATACTCAACCTCATAATATTCAATGATATTTTAAAAGGCCCTAAGGTGTTGATCACCACTCACTGCATTATTCCCTTAGAACTTTGGAAGTCATTTCCTTATTTCATTTGGGACTTTATTAGGATATCCTTCCATTTCATCAAAATCAATAAGCCTGAATCTAGAAACATGAAATGCAAGATGTGCATTCTCATATAGATCCCTATGCCTCATGGTTGGTTTAATTAGAGGTTCAAGGACAAATGACAAAGGGATATGAGGGGGTGAATGAGGTAGAATTGGTAGATCAAACCTAGGAGGGTATTTAGCTTATTGAGAAGGAGTTAGAAAATAAACAAGACTATGTGTTTTAAAATCAGTAGAAGAGTTGTGATAGTCCTCAATAATAAGAGGATAAACAAAGATTTCAATATTATCAAAATCTTAACAACACTTAGTAGCTGACATTTACCCTTCAACAGGCCTCCAAACTTGTCCCCTTTTCCTTGGATGAATACTTAAACGAGAGACAAGTTTCTTTGATAGGTCACTTCTGAAAGATGATTTCAATCCCTCTAGCTTTAAAAACAAGAGAATGCTCAAAGCTGAAGGTCAATAAAATATTCAAAATAGGCACTAATCTTCTTAAAATTGGATGATAAAATGAGTCATCACTAGAATAAAAAATTTAGACTATATCATCTAACACACTGATGTGATATAGGCTGAAATTAAACTTGCTAAAACTTATTGAGAGAGAAAAAAAATACACTAAATTTTTAATAATATGTTCAAAAGGGAAAAGACACCTTTCAACATGTAATATTAACATCTCTTTGTAATAAACATAGAATAAGTTAGATGTCAAGCCTTAAAAAAATCTTAGCATGTCCCTAGTGGAGTTTTATGGCATTGATGACCAAGATTGTCAAATTAGTACAGTAACAACATAGAACTTCATAACATGAGATACTTATAGCTCTATGTAAGATTACCTATCAACACACAAGTAACCAAGATTTTAGTTTAGTCCCTAACAATGGTGTCAGTGAAGTGTTGGTTCCTAGTTGTACACCTATTTAATATGGCCTTGCACACTTGAATAAAATGGAAAATAATGATGAGAAACCCACTATTATATCATTATGTCTGGGGAAGGGTTGGGCATCAAAAAGGGACCAAACATAGAAATGACTGAGAAGCACTAACAAAGGGTATGGTAAGCTCCCTGCTATTTTTAGATCTTCCTGAAACAAGGTGAGAGGACCTAAGGGGTAGCTTTATCACATGGATAAATTATGAATTTCAACCTCTATGGGGATTATTTGTAAAAAGAGACATAGATGTGACTAGGGCATAACTAAACTTGCACACTTCACTCAAGAAGGGTTGTCACAAGGAATGCACAAATGCACTAGGTCATATTAAAGCTATTGAATATAGATATGTATATGACTAAAACTTTATTTATGAATAATCTTTCAAAATATAGGTCGAATGGAAAACTAAAACACTAGTATTCAATGCACAAAATGTAAATACATTTCAAGTATGAAAGATCTCATGCATTTTCAAGGCAAATAACACCTATAGTATGCAAAAAGTGTATTATTTATGGGGTGGGATGAGGTAGGATAGATGATTATATAAAAATTGAAGGTGGCATGATGGTGACCTATTTCAAAGAACAAGGTCTCTTATAGTGTTCATGACATTATCTTTAGAAAAGATGTAGAAAAGACTCAAATACAAGATAATGGGAAATACCAAATGGTCACTGGAAACCTAGAGTATACACTAAAACCAAATTTTGAAGAAACATTTTCCTACTAAATTTTTAGACCTAGGGAGCCCTAAAAGGTCATTCAATAACACATATTCAAAGTTAAACTATATAAAAGGATTTAAAACTTAGATCTTTGCTCAAGATGAAAACCCATAGTGAACATAAACCCAAATATCTAATCATCAGTACTTGTAAGACATCATACTACAATTCATCAAAAAAAAAGAGCAACAACCACAAGAATTTTCATTAATATTGAAAATAAACTTTACACACATCAATTGTTCAAAATGATACAAAGGGGACAAGTATGGATAGTTTTCTCTTTAACAAGAGAGACATACAAACATGCTCTCAAAGCTTGCTAATGGTTGTATGAATGCAACTACCTTAGCAAGAGAGACAAGATTTACACAACAATTGATCCCAAAAAAATTTATATAGAACCTAGACTTAGTGAAAAGGAATGCCTAAAACAATGACAAATAACAACCTAAAAATAGAAGATAAGCCTTCTATTTATACATTCTAATCCCTTTCCAATTCTGGGACTGTGGGTCAAAATTTTCAAAATTGCATAATATCCCCTCAAATCTACCAAGATACTTATAGATGGAAAATATTATATTGCCATGCCTGAAATCTTCATCCATTTGAAAGAAAAATCATTATTCTAACTGCCTCTATAGGGAATGATGAATATTTTGTAACAAACTATTTGACTTCTTGACTAGATATGACTTCTTGATTGGATATGCCTTCAAATCAGCTAGAAGGAGAATCTTCATGGTATAGGCAAAAAAACCATTTATCTTTATGCATAACTACTTGAGGATCACCCTAATCACTTGCTTGTTCAAATTAAGATTTCTGGATAGTTTCCCTCTCTCTCATGCAACCATGGAACAAGATGCTCTTGTAATGATGACTAGAAAATATTCTTGGTCTATGGCCCCATGAATGATCTTATTTGAAGTGGCCCACCTTGATCTTTAAAACCTAGAATATCTCTCCTAATGGAGGAGCCTAGACAAACAAAGAAGATGAAAATTGTCAAACTTAAGTTAAAATAACTTCTTTACCCTTTTGGCTCCAATATGATTTTTCACATATTTACACTTTGAAAATTTGCCTTTTTACATCTAGACATATTCACATTTGCCTTTGTGAAAATTTTCCCTTTTATGATTTCCTTCATATTTTATAATGCATATATGCATTATTTTCACTTTTGACTTACTGGGGAGATTATAGCCCCACTTGGTAATTTGTAATTTATGTAATTGGCACTTATAGTCCCCATGAGAAGTTACCATAGGGAATTCTAAAATTATCACATAAGGGGTTAGTAAATCCATTTTGAATTTTAATGCACTAAACATAGGCTTTTCATTCTTTTAAAATTCCCCATCATATAGGCTTTACCCAAGATCTACACATAGGTCATTACTTATATGAACATAAGCCCCTTTGTATTCTATATAGTCTACAATCATGTAATATATTTGTCCTACATTCACAAATGGGATTTATGCATTGTCTAATTATCAAGGTCACACTTTAAAACCAATATTTGACATATCTAGGAACCCACTTTCTGCCCTAACTTTATACTTTAGCAAAAGTGCCTTTATCTCCTTATTGTGGAAAACCAGTGACATTATTAACATTCAACCTCTATGTTATTCACAAAATTATTGGGGACTACATTATGAGCCTCTAGATAAGGAACCTGTGGCTACTCAATCAATCCATGCCCTATGGCTATAAAATTTCCTTTAAACTTTTGACAGAGATCCCATGGTCCATTTGAAACTTGCCTAGTCAATCCAGTTATCACTGGTGAAATCTCCATGATCTACTTTGCATAAGACCTTCAAATATTATGTGTGCCTATGTGGAAATCATAATGTCATGTTTTTGTTCACAATATATTTCCCCCTTTTTTATTTTTAAAAAAAAATATCATGGCTTAAAATTGACATTCTCATACCCATCATTTGACGGCTGCATGAATGTCTTTGATGGGTATGCAACCATAAATTTTAAGCCCTAATGAATAATTACCATGGATTGAATTTGACATCTACATACCCATCATTTTATATTTGCACGATCATCAATAACATCTATATGACTGCCAAATTTAAGCCCTAGATAAATATTGATTGAGATTAATTTTGATGTCTGTACAATCATTTAAGATGTCCATGTAGCTATCACACTATCGGTTCCACTCATTGAGAGCATGAAATATGTACTCTTTGTGTTCCTCTAGAGGTTCCTTTAACTTTATTTACCCTTATGTGCCATTGGATAATTAGGTAACCCATCGAGATGGTGACACTTGTCACTCTCATGGGGATCTTGGAGCTTTTAATGATTCAACCCTACTCCTACATTATTTGATCAATATACCCTACATCGATGTGTACCTTCCAATCATGATCCTCCATTCCAACCATGATTGCCTCAAATTAGACAAGGAAAAGTGCCAAGTTTGAGCTTGGGACATAAAAAACTTAGGACAAAGGATTTAGCCTAATGTTTTGGGGTGTTGATAAATACAAAGAGGACCTAGGATTTTTATGCTAAGTATATAATAAAGGGACCAAACATTACTTAGACCATGATAATAAATAAAATGGACCACAAGCATTAGCTAGACCATGTAAATAAATAAATTATAGGGACCAGGCTATATGATATAAAAGGGGACCTGATATAAATTTTTATATTAAGGTTTAGTCACATTAATAAACATGACCAAACCTTAATATAAAAATAAAACTAAGTCCTTATCATATTTAAAATATTCCCACTTAAATTTCTCCCACAAGATTTGATTTTAAATCAATGGGTCTTAACTAGGACAATTAGAACAAGGATTTAAAAATTCTCAAACATGAACTCACTTGTATTTTTGACAAACCAAAGGCACTTAAAAACTAGAATTGGGTAAGAAACTCAGGTATTCATACTTGACAAGGGCTTAATTGCTTCAGTGAAATTTTGGGCACTAACAAGATGCATGACCCTTCAACCTTGTTACTACATATTTCACCTTATTTGTCTCATTCACCTCTTCATAATCAAATTACTTATCTATAACTATGATCCAACCAACCAAGTCTTCCACATTAAGACTACCCTCATACATGGGCATCTCCATCTTGGGTTTTAAAGTCACTCCAAATACTACTCTAATAATCTCTCTTCCATTCTACCTTCATCTCCTTCATATAATTTTTATTAATTAGTAACCTAATCCTTTCCCTCACTTACATCACCTTTGTTCATCTCTCTCCTCTGAGCCAACTCCATGGCTTACAACCTTACTTGCAAGTTTCTCACCTCAACTACCAATGCATCAACTGCTTGCAACATTATTTGGGATGCTACTGCTCCTCATCTTCTACTTTCCATGTGACCTTAATAACTTCCCAATATATCCTAAGCTTTGATACCAAATGATGTATAGAGGCAACACAAATAAATTCACCAATTGTCTCTTGTTTCAATACACCTCTTCAACAAAGGTTCATTGGATTACTATCTCATTCAATGACTTTATGGACCACTAATTGTTTATAGGTTATTATAAATTTTTTCATTCTCATACTAATCTTTTTATTCTCCTTACCTAACTCACAAATACCCTCAATGTATCTCTCACATCATACACTACTTTTCTCACCTTGACAGACTAGTTTGTAGGCATTTTTTGGACTATTTTCCCTTGTATAGACAAGTACAAGTGGGTTTGGAGAAAATAGTAATTTTTACTATGACCTTCTATCATATCCCCTTTCTAAATTAATTTTAAAACATTGACTCTTTTTTGGAAGTCTCACTTCTATTGCCTTGTAGGTCTCTGTTTAGGCCTATTTAACCCTTGTCTCCACACAATCTAATAATATCATACAATTAGGTACTGTAAAGGTATAAAAACTTAATAATTATTTATGGATACACAAAACACATATAATCACCAATTTTTGTGGGATTTGAAGGGTTAAGTTGTAATATAAACACATTTTTTTTTGTAGAAACCCTAACAAAGGGTCTATGAAGATGAACACAACCCATGAGGATGCCAAATCATATTTTGAACTCCCAAACAAATTTAAATCAACTTTGATAATTTATTATTGATTTACCAACCCATATATAATTTTTATAATTTTTATATTTACACCTTGAAGCTTTTGGTCAACATCACTCTCTGGTTCTTGGCATGACTGTGTATGCAAACACAATTTGTAGGGTCCGTGAGCACAGTCTTGAGGGTTTAGACTTTAAAAAATGGTTTTAAAACTTTTTTAAAGGTAAATATGTCTTGATAAAAATACACACACCTTGTGTAATTAATAACTACTCTCTTTGGTGCCTTTGCTACACTTCTTTATTACACTTTGTAGTTGAATATTTGTGTATGCATCATTTTATTGGTCTGTGTTATTCCTCTAAGAAAAGTGACATGAAAATAAGAAAATGAACTACTAAAAAATAAATAAAAAATATTAATTAGACTCACAAATTCATATTAAGTATCAAAAAAATAACAGTTTTAGATCTTTCTTCATTGAGCAAACTAAACACAGTTAGTCTCCATAAACATACATAGGAAAATAGAGTTGCAGTCTTTCTTTAAAAAACTTGAGAGTATTCATTATTTATTTATTGGGGCCTTGATCCCTATATTACATGAATACATCATTATAATTTAATATAACCAAAACTTATGAGTTTTTTTGTATCAACAATAACCACTCTAATCACCTATATGCCTTCCAATGGTCACTTTGCAAGCAAATTTCACTTTGGAACCAACATCTAAGTTGATTTTTATATACATGTGTGAAACAAAGGTATATTTTAGACACATGATACCTTAAATTAGTCACACAAATAATTTTAACCTTTTAAGACTCCTTGAAACCCTCCTACAACACCTAAACCAAACAAAATTTATTCAAAAAATTCAGATTGTGAAAATTAGTGGGAAAAGGCCAATTTTGAATTATATCCTAACTAAGAAACTCTAGACACTTGGAGAATATTCCAAAGTATATATCAATACTACTAACACCTTTATACTTACTCTAAACATTCTAATTGATCACAAAACATTTATCAATCCAAAATTGCTTAAATAAACATTAATAATGTCATCCTTAGTAGGATGCTCCTGTGTCATTTTGGTAAAATAATTATCTTTATATATTTGGTATGGTTTAATGGATTAAATGTTTATGTATTACTAATAGGAAATTAATCATGTATAATGTCCAAGATAACCCCAGTTATGGAGTATAAAAGGACAAGTTTAGATTAATACATGATTCTAAGGATAATTGGTTGGGTTTCTCAAACTATTGAAATAATATTGAAAGTGGATCTGTGTATTTCAAGATAAAATAGATAAGTTTGGAAATAGTGGAAATCCATGCATCAAGGACAATCCTCAACTTGATTTTTATTATATATGAATATTCCTTTTGAAACATTATACACTTTTAAAAAAAATGGTAGTTCGATTTGAGTCCATATACAAATGTTATGGCCCCAAGAAATCACTTTAAGAAAATATTATAGATTACCCGCAACCATTTTTTTAGGTCAACCTTAGTAACTATTATAGGTTTATATATTTTTTGTTTGTGAATAGTTATAACCATTTTCACCTCTAAACCATTTTTAGCTTTTCTAACAAACCTAAGGAATCATGTAACATGATGAGATCTTGTTGTAACTACATATACACTCCATTAGATAAATTTTTTATTGTCTTTGATTGCATAACATATTTAGTGTTAAACATATGTTATTCTTATTTCTTAGATATGTTGATTGTAGTCTCATAAATTTTGAAATAGT